>VOMN01067765.1:0-35595 GCA_014899125.1 Orchestia grillus | reverse complement strand
TCTTCGACCAGGATCCCTCTCACTAGTTCACTGTTGTTAGTCAAGTGTCATCGGACACCTGCAACAGTTTAACACCGTAGGTAAATGGGCTCTTTCTCACCCACTGCATCGAAGCCCTACAGTTTTAAGCCCTACTGTATTTCTTTACATTGTTGGCGCGAGACTGGATCTATCGGTCATTTGTTGCATTTTTGAACTGATATTATTTTGTTTACGGTCACTGCCCATGTGGCTAGCGGTGTACTTCTTACGGTCTGTGTAGTTGAGAGTGACCGTGGGAAGGCAAGTGTCACGGTGTGCACGTACGTGGAACACCGTTGATTGGCTGAAAGAGTTGAAGGTTTCAGCTGTGCTGCTATCGCGTAATTTCATAGTGCCACCTTAGCTGTACTTCGCTATCTGTGGACTTTATCGAGAACTAGGCTTAATTGAGCCTTGGAAATTTAGACAAGTGTAAGTCCCTTGGTGGAATTAGTCATCACAGAAAATGTTCACTACAAGAGGATAGAAAAAATACTTTTGATTTCCTGGGTGCAAGTGGTAACTCTGCGGCAAATTTTTTTCGTACTATTCTCATTGCAATAAGAACAATTCATTATGAAATTCATAGCTCCCAAAGCAATTCATATCAAAGACTTATGACACTTAGTATTCTTTTGTAAATCTCAGATCAACCCACCCTTTAGCACCCCCTATTTTTATCAGTTAAATTTTTGAACTTGCCTTGACTCGGATATTATTTGTGCTTGATTAAGGTAATGCAAGGCGGTAACTTGACCACGTCTGCGGTCGTAATTGAAGTGACACCCAAGGACAACGGAGCAGACCTCACCTGCCAGGCCACCAACCCCGTGCTGCGCAACTCGCGCCTCACCAAGCGGAGATCGCTCAAAGTTTTCTGTGAGATTCTCTTCTCTCTTTTGTGGTATTTTAGATACGCGCTCAATAGCTATTGGTCTGTGAATTTCAAGCTTAAATTTCATCTACGAAATTCATTGACATGTAATTACCTTAGAATGTATTTCAAGTTGAAATTTTCAGTCATAGTTAATTTGATATTAAACTTTACTAAATCCACGGACTTTAAGTTGAATTTTTCACACTTCAACCACACTTCCACAATCATTTTCGATAGAATGAAATCAAGTTAGAATGAAATAAAAACTCTTTCATTCTGATTTATTGCATTTCGCAAAATCTCTTTGTCATTTCGGCATAGGTCAGTAAACTCAATCGCCCGGAACATCCAATAAGCTATGAAATTTCCCTAATCCGCTTGTCTTGCTATTCTCCCTCCGTGAACAGATCCCCCCGAGGTGGAAATTCAGATGTCTGAGCCAGCTCTAATTTCAACCGTGACGGAGGGGGCGGACTTGGTCATGATCTGCCATGCGAGGAGCAACCCTCCCTCTCACGACTACAAGTTTTATCACCAAGTGAGGAAATATTTATCTCCACCATGATATTCATTGGAAGTTGTTTTTCATTAACGTTTGTTGCACGCTACTGTGATTACGAAACAATGCTTTCGGACTAAAAAATGTTCTTAAATTTTAACGTATCATTAAAATTCTAGGTTTTTATTTCAGGCCACTGTTTAGTAATCCAAGCATATAGAAATAAAATCGAGTCTAAACTTAGGTTCCAAAACTGATATAACTGTTGATTGACGGATAACCCAAGATAGATTATTTTGCACTTCCGATAACGATTGTACCCTAAAAATGTATTCGTCATAAGGATTTAAACTATTTATAAGGTTGACGATGAAAATTTCTGAAGTTTTTTTAATGTTAATCGAATCCTGTTATTCGGACAATGAAAATACTACATTGAGCTGAAAACAGTCATCTTTTCATTGCATAGTTACGAATGCGTTCGTTTTTATCCACAGATTGTTAGTCGTTAGAAGTAAGCACCAACTGTATTCAACAGATATTCCACTCAAAAATTTTATGCATGTTGGCAAAATATTTGATAATTGGATCGAACCCAATTGCTTCGCGGTAGCTGTCAGCTCGGCCCAATTGTGCATCACTGAATTCCCTGGTCACAACCGTCAACCTTTTCGTCCATTGGGTATTAAATTTTGGAGCACTCCTCAAAATCTGTTTTTTTTTGACGTCTATCTAATGTATAGCTCTCTGTCATAAACGTAAAAACTTTCTTGAAGACGAGAACACGTTTCCTTTTTTGCTGTGGGCAAATAACGTATATAAATGAAATGTAAATGCTCGTTCGTTCAAAATCTCAAGTTTCCGAAATTGATTCACAGAATAATTTATAATTTTAACACAACGTCGTATTCGAATACGCTCGCGTTTTATATAGAAAATTAAAAAAAACTATTTATGTACTTTTTTTTTGAAAATTTACTTCTTAAAAAAGTGAGAGTGAGCCATCTGTTGCCATCTGAGCGTCTTTTCTGTCTTTCCGTTTTACCAGACAGCCACAGCAACGCATCGCCGGGTACAGCTATAACAAAATGATAAAATAAATATTATAAAAAAAATTAGGTATGTTATAGACGCATAGGGTTCAATGGCCAGTAAAAAAATATATCAAACATAAATGGAAAGGCTTCTCAGTTCATTCGCACCCGAGATCCTATGTGACGTAAAATAACTGCCCGAAAGCCATTGTCACGAGGACATGGAGTAACGAAACTGCACGAGCACTGCTATGACGTGGGCATGGCGTAAAATGATTACTTGAGCACCACTGTGACGTGGACATTCGAGAAAAAGTTTAAGCATCATCGAGGTAAATTAGATTTTCGTACGAGTTCAGCTCATGGTGTTGATTTGATTTCTTGACCACTGGCTCACGAAAGTGACGATGGTAACATAACTCAATACTTTTCTTTCCATTAGAAGTCAACAGATGACTGGATTGTGTATAATGAAGAAAAAAGGACTTCTCAGACATCGCGTTTCTGTAAATAGATCTGTTGTCCGAAAAGTATTCCAAGTCCTTTAGACTTGGAACGAAATTTCTTAACTCATGGTGAGAGAATTGGGTCAATCAATTAGTCAAAATCGTCATCTTAACGCGAATTATTTAGGGCTTGAAGTTTACGACGAAGTTCATTTGTAATCATATCGGAGTTCTGAAGTATTGCAGTCACGAAATCGGTATTTAAATCTTGCATTGCCACTCATTCAAAGCGGAAGCCCGTGGCTAATTTCCACGTAACGAGCCTCAGCGTCCAAAACCAGAGATTCGGGCTGACTGATTGCAGCAAAAGATTGCTGTAATTACTCAGACTTCATTCTTTGGCTCTACGCTTAGGTAATTTTAGGGGTAAAATTTTTAGATCGTTTTTATCAAGCCCGGGATATTTCAATTAAATCCTTTATCTCTGTAGGAATATGTGAAACCTACACAATATTCCATCCGTCAGTCCGTTCAAGATTAGAAACATCTCGTTTGCGAAGCAAGTTAGCAATAAAGGTAACGGAGAAGAAGTATATAAACAAGATTTGGAGGACGTTTCCAGCCTCAGCTCATTATATATTTATCAACAATGGTTCTGCGAAGAACAATAAACATGTTTACAAGAGACAACTAAAAAAGAGTTGAAAACAACGAATAAAAAACTTACAGAGAACTTAGAATTAGCGATTTACCATTTTAAGATTTAAACTGTGCTGATGATATCTCAGATACTATCCATAGTGTTGTTTCATATTTTGGCAATCAATCTGAAACATTGTAAAAGGAGATTCAGAATGTTCTGCCACAAATTCGTCGGGAATATTCCTCTCGTGTTATCCTAGTAACTTTGGGAACAACAGGATTTTTTTTTAGGATGTGCTGCCCGTGGAAATGTGATCTTCCCTCGTTTTCATTGTTAGTTGTGTCCATTGCGCATCGCAGTATAAGGGCTCAACCCACCGAGCACGTTACATGAGAATCGCAGAGCATGCAGGTTGCAGTCACGGAACGAATTCAGTCTTTTGTTCTCCTCATCCTACCGTCAGAAACGAATCCAACAATGCTTAAACTAGGCAAATTTATAAGTACTCGCGTTCAAATAATTTTAGCAGATTTTTTTTGTATTTTAGAATCCTTATCAGTCCACAAACTAAAACCTGTGCTTAACGACATGCAAAGTGCATAATCCCTTAAATTAGTAAATTGCTAATTCTAATTTCCCATTAAGCGTTCAATTCGCTCTTTGAATTCATTCTTAACTGTCTTACATAAAAATGATTGTCATTCTTTGCAGAACCGATGTACGTAATGATCTGAGGCTCGAAGCATTCATTTAATGTTTTTCAGATACTTCTCTCCATTATCGTTATTGTGCATTTTCATAGCGCTAATGAGATACCAGATATTGGTAGCAGTGCGTGCAGTACATCGAATATTCTATCAATTATTCTATTCATTTTCAAAGTCCAAATGAGATATTAAACACCAGAACAGTGCGTGCATCATACCGAGAATTCCATCTGTTATTCCTTTCATTCCTCAGTCGTGAGGGCATGCCAAATTGTACCTCCGCTGCTCACGTCATGTGAAGTTCTCACGAAATCTTACTTCAGAAATTTGACACGCACTTTTTCTCTGTTCAACTGCAGACACTGCCTGAAGAATTTGCCAAGAAATTATTTTCCTCACTTTTCATTTCCTTATGAATGCGAAAGCTACTTACAATTGGTGATTTGAGTTGGACTGGCTTGATGAAACATTGTAAAGACATGTCCATTCTTCAGACAAAATTTTAAACAAGTTGAGTCATCACTGTACACAATATTCAAGAAGGAAAATGATCCTTAATTTCAATATATACCAAGAATATGCAAGTTTTTCGTACGGCTGATGAACTGTTAATCTTAAAGTTCACCAGTTAACGCGAATTCAACATGCAACTGTACAATTTTCAGGAAAATAACTGACCAAGAATTCTAGTTGCAATGACGTCAATAAATTTAATCCATGTTTAATTTTTCCAAACAATTAAGGGCCCAGAACTGACAATTCCAGATGCATTTAAATGAAAAATTTCTGACCTTTTCTTTCATTTTACCCCAATGCAGGGCATAGAACTCACAATTCCAGATGCATTTAAATAAAAAAAATTTGACCTTTTCTTTCACTTTACCCCAATTCAGGGCACAGAACTCACAATCCCAGATACATTTAAATCAAAAAATTCTGACCTTTTCTTTCATTTTACCCCAATTCAGGGCATAGAACTCACAATTCCAGATGCATATAAATAAAAAAATTCTGACCTATTCTTTCACTTTACCCCAATTCAGGGCACAGAACTCACCCCCACGCCCGGGACCTCCATAGCGGACACGACCCTGACCCTCCGTCGGGTGCACCGAAGGCAGGCCGGTGCCTACACCTGCAAAGCTACCAACCTCGAGGGCGCGTCTCTCAGCCCAGCCCTGCACCTCACCGTCCTGTGTGAGTGACGACATCCAGATGTTCTTGCGGGAACTTTTCTATCATAATCTTCAGTTAAGCTGTTTTTCCTAAAATGATGCTTGCCGAACATCTTTCTCTAAAATGAAGCTTTCCGAACTCTCTATCATAGCGACTCTTTCCGGACCGTTTGATCAACAGTGATGTGTGTATAACAGTTATATCAAGCTCTAATTGCCGAACTTGTCTTCCCAAAGTGATGCTTGTTAGACAGTTTTCTCACAATGATGTCTACCGAACTAAGTTGTACAAAGAGATTCTTGTCGATTCGCTTGACCTAAAATGTTTCTTGTCGAACTGTTTTTCTCAACCCATTACCCTCGGATGGATCTGATTGCATCATATCGCCTAGAGGAGGTGGTTAGTTGAATGTGCTCATTTGTTCTTAAAACCCGATGTAAATGAAAAAGTTTTTCTGCGTGAATAATAATGGTAAATAAAGATTTTGTATTGTAAAATAAGTAGTTTCTTTCTTCCAATGTCCTGTATAGTTTTGTAGTTTTAGCAAATCATTGATCGTTCTGAAAGTAATTTGTAATCTAACAATTTCATAAATATGCAATAATATTTATTTTGGAAACTAAAATTTCATTCGATAATTTTCAAGTCCTATAAATACTAAATTTCTCACTGATATTCAATAAATCTCTGATCTACGTTCGTAGTGAGCTAGTAGCCTTTAAATAAAAAATTCATTCTATCGTGATGAAAGAGTTCTACGCCAGACTAAACATCCCATTCGACCACGGTGAGCCTATTTTTATACATTTCATCGTAAACATCCTGTACAGCGACAAATATTCAAATTCTTTTGTTAGGGCTTTTCCCCTCACAGCTATTTTTGGCTTTTCGTGAAGACTTTCTTTGTCTCTACCCAACTGTACGTAAATTCTCATTGAATCTATATAGCTGGGACGATAAATATTCCATACATAGTCAAGTGTTTATTTACTATAGTTACATCATCGCAGGAGAATCGTAAATTGGACTTCTTTTATACTTTAGTACCCTGAATACTAAATCGGGGTAAAAATACGTAAATAGTAAAGCATGGATTTACTATTGACAAAGCCTTGAATTATCACCTCAAATTTGTCCGACATGCCCAAAAAGTTCATTTTGAAAGCGATAACGAATAGTCCTAAAACATTCTCCAGTGGTTGACTTGATATTAATGCTCTAAAAATTTCTAGAAAAATAGTTCACTTCTTCCAAGTACCAAAACAGACCTCAGTCAATGTCTACGAGCTGCATGAAAAAGAGATCGCTGGTCAACACTCTCTTTATTACGTATAAGTAGCTTGGGCAATGGAAAAAATTTATTTGTGCTAGAAATCCCACCTAATCTCAAACATTGGTGACACAATTCACCGGTTCATGTCATATCAGTCCACTGAAGTCTACCGCGTTCAGAGCATCCATTAAGAATATCAGTCCACTGCAAGTCTACCGCGTTCAGAGCATCCATCTAGAATATCAGTCCACTGCAAGTCTACCGCGTTCAGAGCATCCATCTTGAATTTCAAACCATGAGCTAAACAAAGAGTCCGTGAAGTAAAGAAGATTCTCAGAGTGGCTCCGTCAGAACTTCAAAATAATTTGGAAGCTGCTGGAACGACTGTGTTTAAAAACATAATTTGAGCAGTTTTCCGGAACGAGGGACTCGATTATTATACAGTAGAACACAAAGGAAAACACTCCTGTTGAAACTAACTCATATCTGAAATCGTTTAAATTTGGCCAAAGCATATCTAAAAGCCTGCGAGTTTTTGGGGCGCTGTCCTATGGTCTGATGAGATGTAAAATGTGTTATTTAACCCTAGCTTTTAACCATGTATCGGATATTCATTGCACTTACTCTATAATGAAACCTTATCTCCGAAAAAAAAGCTTGTCCAAATTTCTACCTAGACCTCTTGGAAAAATAATTTTAGCAATTCTCGATTCGCTCGCAATTTTAATTATTGAGAAATCATGATAGCAAGTTTGACGACTTGCTGACAGGTTTGCCTTACCAATACGGTATCGGTGATACGAGCATTGTGCTACTTGAGTGTTGGAACTTTCACTGGACCGCTAGCTAATTTCCTAAGGTAATACTGAATCAATTCTGCTCAAACTCTCGAATTTTCCTGAACCTATACCTTACTCATTCCTGCCACGGATAGTATATTGTGATAGAGAAAATAATAAATTGTGTGTTTTATCATTGTTGTCAAATGAATTTGAGCAAAAATATAATTTTAGGCGTAAGCACAATTTTCATTTCAGAATTTTAATTTGATTAATGCATTAGTTCCACTTAAGCATTCACTAATGTTTGTCACTTTTGGTTCCCTTCTTTTTAGAGTCGCTAACTCTCGATCAGATGCCTACCCTACCACGTTCTCTTTCCTGGCATGTGTTGCGGGTGCTGGTCAAACCTATAGGAACTAAACTGATTAGTCAAGTAATAATTCATGAGTCCTTTGGCCACAGGAGTTCTGAGATTTAGAGCTCCTAGCGTTCAACAGTTTCAAAACGGTGATTGCGAGAAAACTGAACATCCTCTTTTTTATGTAGAACTCCTCTCTTGAACTTCTTGAATACATTATCTTCAGCCACTCCGATGTTGGTGGGCAATGCTCGCAAACACCCAACACTCACAAGCTTCTCTTTTGATGCTGAGTGGAGTCGTCGTCGTCATGCTAGCTACAATGTAGAATTTACTGAAATATTTGTAATTCCGTTTAAGAATAAACAATAAAAGTCTTCGGATTTTCTCCGTGTTTCGATTACGGACACTCTTCAAGAAACATATTTCATATTAAAAGAGTGATTTATAAATTCGTTTGCTCGTGGAACTAAGGAGTTGATTGAGGCGCAAAGCCTCAACCTGAAAATATGTAGCTTGTAAATGACAAATTTTGCTCAGCGAAACCGTCGTTAACTTTCGTATGAGACTCTGTGTTATCAGCACACTTATTAACTTTAACCTCACGCACACCATCACAATGCTGCTTCTCGTGACATGTACTTGACCAGTAATTCTACCAAGAATTACGATTTTAGTAAACATTTGGTCAAATTATTCATTTGTATTTTGAAACTGTGTGTGATTTTAAGATACTGTCTTCCGTAGACTTGAAACGCTATGCAAAGGCATTCTCATTTCCGGTCACAGCTATTCATTCCTTCATTCAATTCATCCTCATTCTCGAATATCCTGCATTCCTATGCCCTTTGCTTTGGTAATTGATCCGCTACAGAATTTGGGCATTTCAACCCAAGCTACGTTCGAGCATTTGGTGGAGTTCAAGTCACGTAACAGAGCTTGTATCCCCCAGTCGCCCCTGTGTGTGCCCCCGGCTGGGGGGCCAGGACCCAAGGGGCTGCCATGGGCACGACAGAGGCCGTCGCGTGCAGGGTCGACGCCATGCCTGAAAATGACCTCAAGTTTAGGTCGGTGTCTTTGCTAAACAAGTCTGCTTTATAGTCACAAGTTGTGTGTAGTCTACTATTTTGACTTCTTGAGAACTATATTTGATACTTTACATGAAGTTAAATATCGATCATTTATATTCGCAAATTGTGTGTAGTCTGGTATCTTGGCTTCTTGAGAACTTTATTTGATATTTTATATGAAGTTGAATATTGATCATTTCGCTGTATAGTAAATGCATGCATTCATTAGGAGAGTTGATATCGTAATCTACAAATATATTGAAAGCATATGCCTTCGAATATATATGTTGTAATAAGTTTGTTTAAATGAGGGGTTTTCGTGAAAATGTAAGCTGTACCAACCCTGATCACATCACAACGTTTCCTTGAGTCAGAATACAGCATCTAACTGGCATTTTCTACTGATTACCAAGTTATATTCTTGACATGACGTGTTGCTTTGAACTCAAATAAATTACTCAACCTGGACACGATTAAAAACTACTACGATATTAGCATGTACGATTCAACAACTAATATTAACAAAATCTTTCTGAACCCCTAGTGCAAATATGATACCCTATTCCGATTTTCTATTTTAGCGTCTCATTTATTCACGGTACCTTTAACCACAATCTATATTCAAATAAGAGACATTGCACGCTTTTGTGTTGACCTCAGCTGGTACAGACTGGAGCAGGGCGGCAGGGAGCGCCTCATCACTACCAAGCCCGTCATCAAGGGGCCCACATCACACATCACCCTAACGCCGCTCGCCCTCGAGGACTTCGGCACACTCATGTGCAAGTGAGCGCAATCATTGAGCGGCTTCTCCTCTCTCTGTCTCCACAGCATGTTTATCAAGTATTGTTTAATGTAAACGGCTTGGAGTGTTACGTTTTCTAATATTTTCAACTCCAACTCAAAGGAATCTTTTGTAAAAAAAATTGTCTTATTTGTTTCTTGTATTGGACGACCAAAAATAAAATTCAACTTCATATTGGAATCCATTCCTATGAGAGCAGATCTGAACTTTTCTCGCGGACTTTTCTTATCACTTAAAAATCAATGAATATATGAATACAACAAGTGTTATTGATATGCAGCGCTGAATATAATGAAGATTATTTTTGACAGTTCTTATTTGCCATACATTCATTTGACATTCATCAAAAGCATTCAACGTTCACTCTACTTATAAGGATTTGAAATTTTTGCCAGCAATTCTGAAATCGCTTGTTAATTTTGTAAATGATCGTTTTTATCGGGATGTCACCCTGCCACATACTTTAGAGGTTGGTTGTTGTTAATGAGGTGCAAAATATGTTCAAAAACCAAACTTATTCTATGATAGTTTTTCTTTTTCTCACAGTTGATTTAGATTTTAATCCAAAGGTTTGATGCGTCACCTAACCCCTCCTTAAGCCACAGCATTAAGATCGTTCAGTGTAAGGCTTCCAGCCCCGTTTCCCTTGACCTGACCGTCACTATAACTGCCTCAAAATCCTCAATAAGCCTTTATTAATTCAAACACGTTTTACCGTTGGGTTTTCAATGCCTTACAACTACTGGCGTGGTGAGGGATATGAGGAAACTTATGTGGTTTAAACTTATTTTTCCACTGGAAGTACTCCCTGGTTACGTGAAAGTGTCCTGATCAATAAACGATGAGGATAACCTTTACGCATTATTGTGTGACTAAATCATTCAATCAATTCAACCCTTTACTAGTAACAATGTATCGGATAACAGCGCAAACTACGTTTTTGAACACATCGTGTTCTCAACTGAGAGTGGATTTTCACTCGTAAATCGTTAACACACGTCAAAGTCATTTTTAATTACGACTCATCATATCGCATGTCCTTGTTATCCTTCTGCCCTGGCGAGAGGATCTTCCTTCTCACAGGCAGACGGTACAATGTCTAATTCATTAAACAAAGCTGTCGTAAAAGTGTGCTCCAGCTTCCCGTTCCTTTTGAGCTCATAATTAACCTTCTCTCTTCCCTCTGAGGGATGGTCATTAGAGCTCCATCAAATATAATTCTCTAATTTGCATTTACATGAACTTCAATAGGCACTGCTTTAATATAACCGGACGGCACCAAACGTAATAAGCCAGTAACGTGTGCCCTGCTTTCTTCGGTGTCCCGGTCTTATTAATTTTCTCCAAAATTATGTACTCAGATCTTTGATAATCCTCACTTTCAGGCAGAATAAATTCTGGCTACGCTCCGAAATAGCCTTCAAATGTTCTTGTTTTACTTCCGCGCCCTTTCGGCTAACGAATTTAAATGAATTTCAAATTAAATTTTCGTAAAAATAGGATGTTTAACATCCGCCAGTTCGTGACTTGAATTTCAACGATACCGCAAAATTATCATCCGTAAAGTTCAAAGTGCCCTCGGTCCTTAATTACCAATTTTATTTTCAAATGCTCTGCCAATAACCGAACATTGTTGCAAACAATATCTGTATGATAATAATGTGGTGTTTTTATTATAAGCCTGCGTGTAAACACAACCAGCCCCGTATTGTGCAACTCCGTGGCCGATACGGGAGCTTACAGTTACGCAGCCTTGGTTATAATGCTGCCAAAATCATAACTGTGCATGCATAACTTGCCTGATTCAGTGCGTCGTTTTCAAGCACTTAGCAGAACGGTGTTGTCCTCAAATAATTCATAAAAAACGTTGTCCTCAAACACCTGGTAGAACGGGCGTTGTCCTCAAATATCATGTAGAATGAATGTTGTCCTTATTCACCATGTAAACCGGGTGAGTGTCACAAAAATGCTCTTGTATCACTTCACCGTCAGTATTAATCATGTGAAAAGCTCGTTTCTCAAGTGTAGGTGCCACAATAATCAATAACGCTGAAAGTCTAAACGAAAACTTTTGTAACTTCTCTATCACTGTCCAATCTGCTAACACATCCAAAGTAGATCATTTTACCAAGAGTTCTAGCTCGATTAGGCATTCAGAATTTCATTAACCTTTAGTCTCCATCAATTACTCTCAAACGCCAACTTGTGTTATCGGAGTCACTCGTCTGTTTGATTCGATAAATTTTAGTGACGCATGATCACTCTCTTCTTGCAGAGCTCGCAACAGCATCGGGAAGCAGCTGGTAGGCTGTAGAATCTCTATCGTGCCGGCTGGCCCACCTGACCCTCCGATCAATTGCACTGCTGAGGGTATGTCAGAGTCGGACTCCACCTCTGACCGCAAAGACGGCGATGCATCGAAGCAAAGAGCTGCCGATGCCTCACTCCCGACCCCTCTGAGTTACCATGTCGATAGTCCCTCCAAAGACGAAGGCGTTGTGCAAACAAAGATGCTCACCCTCAAGCAGGAGCTGCGAGCGTCAGAAAACGGTGTTCATGCGATAAAAAATACTCAGGATATTGATGCTGCCTCACGAAATCTTTTTGAGATTCAGCCAGGGAAATCTCCAATAGTAAAACGCGAGGCGGAGTACCGCGGTCCTGTAGTGGTCGTGAGCTGCGCGGACGGCTTCAACGGCGGCCTGCCGCAATTCTTCTTCGTTGAGGCTTGGCAGGGGGGCAAGCTGAGAGCCAACTTGTCTAGGTGAGTTTATTTTGTCTTGATGTTCGTAGTGTAGAGTTGGGATTTTCTTAAATAGAATTTTTATGTCACAAATGTAATGTTGAAATTTGTCCAGATGGAATCATTTTCCGTGTCAATATTGGAATGTTGAAATTTGTCCAGGTGAGATGAATTGGTTTTGATGTCTTCAGTGCCGTCTTGGAATTTGTTTAGGTTATGGCTCCATGTGATGCTCATGATTAAATGTTGGAACTGGATCGGGTGTTGTTACTTCGTTTTGGTGAATTGTGTTGGAATTGGTCAGGGCGAAGTTACAGTAGGGGGCCAATTATACATCATGATGAGGTAAACTGAACTTTTTATGTTTTTAGCCAACGTAGATTGTTCCAATCTTTACAATAGATACGCAATGAAATGTCATCGTAAATGAAACATGCAAAACTCCAAACTTTTCTATAAAAAATCTTTAGAATTAAATGTAATGTCTAAAAAATCAAAAGCATACAATACATAACAAAATAATCATTTAACTTCCGGTTGCATAGCCTTTGTTGGTGACGACTGCTTCCAGGTGTTTAGAATGACTAACTGCAAGTCGTTTGGAGCTCTTCAGTGGTATATTATTCCACCCTTCTAACAGATTTCCTTCAGTTCAGAAATATTTCAAGTGTCTCTGCTTTGATTATTCTGTTTCAGTTTTTGTACAAGTTTTCAATGAGATTCATGTCAGGGGATGGGCTGGACTTCTCTATAGGACAGCTGTCCTATTCTACGATGTCTTCGATGCATTCGCTGTACGAGTACAAGCCCGTGTCTCGTACGCTCACAGCCAGTGCCAAGCCTTTGTGCATGAGCCTTTATTCCTTTGTCTAAAAATTGAATTACTCAATTTTAAGCCTTTGAATTTGACTGCAATGTGGTCAATACATACATGCGCGTTCGTGGAACTTCTGAATTTTTACTCCATTTCAACATCGTTATGAAGAGTACGTGATATTGTCACAAGAACTAACACGTGCATGTGTAACGTCTCGTTTTCTGGACATTTTATGGTAATTATGCTGAATAAAAACGATGGTAACAGAAGGTAATAGTAATAGCTGCTTTGATTATGTAGTGCTTCTATATTTTTGTACTGGAATAACTAATAAATGAAACATAAAAATTTAGCAAAACTAATTTATTTAACATTTTAGTTTTCAAAAAAACCTATCCCTCGCATTTTGGCGTCACATTTTCTGAAGCTAGGCAATATTTTCATTTGAATTTAATTTTTCGTATAAGTAACCTTTCTAAAGTCATTCTAAACAACTTGGTTCTAGATAATTAACATTTTGTATTATTACATAAACTAACTAAGCTAATACGTTCATTTTCCCATGAACCTATTTCGCTCATAGAGTAGATACCCTTGCTCTCCAATGCAGTTATGCAAGTTCCATTCTACTTTTATAACCAAGTTCGTTCGTATCGAACGAATTTAAAACTTTTCTGCAATGTGTTTCTGTTCATCATCATTCATACGCACAGAAACTCCATCCGGTGCTGAGTTTTTCGACATTTCTGCAATGAATCGTAAATATCGACCTTACGAAATTTATACAAAATATTTTTCAAAAACGAAGTAGTACTATACAAGACACTATACACCTCGCGTCAAGCCTTGTTATTTTTCTAAGAAGAACACGATCTTTTCTTGCCCCTAAAATGTTTTTGTACATTACCACTGATCTAATTGAAAATTCATTTCGATAATTTTAATATGAGCACAATGAAAACGCTCTGCATTGCTATTCAGTGGATACGATTCTCAAAATCTATCCTTACTTTAACATCATCGTAACATTTTTAGCTTCCTAAATCAAGACGTGTTCCGGTCGATTGAGGTGTGAAGTAACTGTAGAATTAATTATAAAAATTTTCTCACAGTCGTAACTCGTTGCGGACTGCATTCCAAGTAATTCAACGCAAATGTTCAATTGAACACTTGTTGCGTAAGGACCAGATACAACACATATCATTCTTGGCATCAAATTCAATAGGAGTAACTGAGTCACATTGAGAATCTCTCTTCCGTACCCTCTAATATGAGAGCTGCCTCTCTTCGAATTAGAATTTCTGGCGTGCCCAGAAGAAAGCTTCCGTTGAGCGCTTCAGCAAAGACAAGATTACAATTATTACCTTACTTTCCGCAATGTAATCACTGCGTCGCTCTAAAATTCAAACATGCCTCTGTGAACAATGCAAACACGTGTGTTCCGCAGTACATCCATACTGATAACTAATTAGTCTAATTTTCTCATACTCTGTTATAGGAACAGCGCACACTTACTACATCCTCTCTAGAAAACAAGGTTATCATCATACAATGTCGTTAGTCTACGATGGAAACTGTGTCAGTGCATAAAAACTGAGTCTGTGTGATAACAGTGTCAGTGCATGGCAACAATGTCACTGCATGGCAATAATGTCAGTGCATGACAAAAGCGTCAGTGTGTGACAGAGTGAATGACAACAACGTCAGCATATGTCAAGAGTGTATGATGCCCAACACACCCTACGGCACACGCTGAGCACTAACACACCGCGTGTGTCCCGCAGCAAGTTCCCGGAGTGGCTGGTGCCAGGACTGGAAGGCGGCCGTGACGTCACACTCAGGATTTTGGCGGCCAATGCGAGGGGGCTCAGTCCGGCCGTCAGGGTCGAGATTGCGGTGCCCCCCAGGACTGCCTTCTCCACAGGTGCGTCCTGGCACTTTTTTGTGCTAGTCAGTCTCATGAATTTTTCGTATTGACGGGTCTCATGAGTACTGTTTTGTGCAGGTGGGTCTCATTACTTTTTCGTACAGACGGGTCTCATGACTACTCTTTTGTACAAGTGGGTCTCATGACTACTTTTTCGTATAGGCGAGTCCCCAGACCACTTTCCTGTATATAAGGTTATGGCAGCACTTTTAGACAGATGGGTCTCACGACTACAATGCTCTGTCGATAAGATTCCTGACTTTATTTCTCGACCCAAATGAACTACATGACTCCACTCTTCGTTATCGAAAATTTCATTTATCATGATTTGGAATGCTGAAATAGCACACGATCAGTAAAAACATGTTATATAATCACGTTCCTTCGTACAGTGTTCTCTGAATTTAGGGACAGATTGAGCGGTTTTTTGTTAAAATATTGGCAATTTGGCACTGCAATCCAGCCATAGTACACTGTTCATTTTACGGAACTGTGACCCCTGTAAAGAAAATTGGATAGCATTTAATTAGTCTAACATTCTCATAATCTTCAATTCGATTATTTTTTTTTTTTTCGTCCTGAAAATTTATATGCCGACTGCCTTCATCGATTTCACTCGAGAGTTTTCCGTTTGGAATTGAAACATCTATTTTTCATGGCCTCCAATCCTTGCCGAGGTACCTATTTTTTATACGCATCCCGTATGCACAGATCAATCAAACCATATTTAAATGAAAACATTCCTAGCCAAAGACTCTTCCTTCCCTCCAGGCATCGACCAAGGTCACGTGGGTGTCTCTTTGATCGGAGCAGGGGTGGGCATAGCAGCAGCTGTTCTGCTGCTGCTCATCATCGCGTCCGTGGTAGCTTACAGGTCTCAGACGGAGCGGAAAAAGCGACCTCTGCCGACCACGACCATCATCAACAGCCCCGGTGTACACACCGATTTGTCACCCCTCGACGGCAGCTCCGTCCAGGTCAGGTGCGGGCCTGGCACCCATTCCAGCGAGTGGTCGTCGCTGGAACGGTCACGATTTGTCGGGTCTAGAGAACCTGACGTAGTTCGTTCCGTCGGAGTAAGGCCTGAACAGGAGCTGTACCCGGCGATCAATCGGACACCTCCTCACGTAAGAGAATGCCAGTTGAGACAAAATTCCATTTAACATAGTTATGTTTTATGCTGTTTTCAAATCCTCGGAATGAATGATGTTTTAAACCGGTTGTTCCCGGTCATTTTTCCTATGCCCCCGTAATGAAATTTCAATGCATCTTCATACCGTCTAATAAGTCTAATAATTTATAGTTTCCTATTAACGAAAACGAAGGTGAACTTGTCCTAAATTTTTCAGCAAAACGTCTGGGCAATCACCCTTTCCTGACCAGATTATTTTGGCGTCAAGGCTACATTCCGTTTTGTACGAAAAACTATCTGCAGCATTACTTACATGTACATGGATTAAGGTTTCATAGCCATAAGGACGGTAAAGGTTTAGTGACTTGTCATTAGACAGGACATTTCTTGCACCTCTTAAAATGGATCTCGCACCTCCAACAAGCATGAGTATAAGTCTTGGTTGAAAAACCCTAGACTATTTAAACGTTAGGACTTCTTTGAAAAAAATATGCATGCATATTAACCCTTGACACTTGGACCATATCTATAGCGAAGGAATGACAGCCTTGTTTGCTTAAATCAAACTGCGTAAGCTTTTGAAGAAGTATGTGAATCTTCAATGAGGGTGAAGATAAGCAGAACTCACGCTTTGCATTTAGCACCAACGATACATTTTGAGAAAGTTTACGTTTCGATAGCAAGTACTGTAATACTTTCGTTAGCATAGCAAGCATAAGAAATTGCTTAAAAACGCTTCCTGTAGATCAAGTTTTGTTCTCAATTGACCTTCATTCACTTCTCTTACGTTAATACAAATTTATAGAAATTCATTCGATGTCCTCGTCTCAGAACAAAACAAGTTGTCCTTTACGTTGGTAGTCATTCCAAAAGATTATCGTCCCGACGTCGTTGATTATCAATACAAATCACTACAAATGTTTAAATTTCGATCATTTTAAATTGCACACTTGTCGCTCTTTGTGCTCCAACTCCACGCATGTCTAAAGACAATGACAATGTAATTCCAGACGACGCTGTCACTCGGCCAAAAATCCGCTTGGCATCTGTATTTATTTGCATTCATTAGGTTTCGGTTCAGTGGCTCGGCTACGAGAAGATACTTTCAACATAGAGTTAGAACTGTAGAAAAAATAAAAAATCTTTATTAATTCTAACATGTTTAACGTTTGGCTTTCAATGCCTTCCAACTACTGGTGTGGCCATCACGCCAGTACGCCATGGAACCCATAACCTTCATGCACTTCTCTTACCTACATTACTACAAATTATTAGAAATTCATTTCATGCCCTCATCTCAGTACAAACGGGTTGTCCTTCGATCCCCGTAGTACAAGCAATTTTGAACAAGGGAAATTAATTAGAGAGCACTGTGCCTAAATTTTTCAAGTTGGAAGATGAGGCTAATTATTTACTATCCCAAGTTTAGCTTTCATTTGTCTGTGCATGGTAAGCAACTGTATCTCGTGTTATATACAATGAGTTATCTGTAAAACCAGCTCTGATTTGAACGGCGATTATAGCTGAATGGCTGACAGAAATGCCAGAGCGATGGATGTTGAGTCCCTGACTGAAGCTGTCACTAAATGATTTCATCATAATCATCTTAGAGTAAAGTAAACGGCATTAGTTTGCCAATTGCATGCTTTCTAATTCACGTTATTATCATAAAATATACCGCACTTCCAGTGGGCTTTTCAAGCAGTTTTCTTGAACGCATAATATATTTTTTAGCCACAATAACTGTTCAACTACAATTGTTATCAAAATACCGTGGTTCATACTTGCTTAATATGTGTGAATTTTACAATATCACACTCAAAATCAATTAGTAATTTACGAATGGGAGTGAACTGACAAGAAATTTAGTTTGTATCAGTAGGATCGAGAGAACCTTCGAGCGTCCTCTCGCTTTGATCTAGTTTGTTTGAAAATTACATAGGCCTTCTAGGTGTGTCGGTTATATTGTCGACTCTTTTTGAGGTTTTTTAGGCGCTTTGCAGTTGGAAGATACTGGTATCATAATCTCCGAGAGATAAAATGTTTAATTCATATTACCATCCTACACCGAAAATATCGGTCGAAAGCTTTAAATCAACCACGGGCACCCAGCATATCAGGACGCGCAATCTTCTCATTTTTCTTGTGCGCTACAACCACGCACGACCCAAGGTCTCATCATTTCTGTCTCTGACGACACTTTCTCTCGAAGCAATAATTTCTCATTCGTTCTGCATGCTATGGAGAGCAGGTTTTATGAATAATGAGGCAGGGATTTCATTTTTCAACTGCCTTTCAAGAAGACTCATTCGAAGCTAATTAGCTCGTGAAAAAACGTTTTGTGACGGGATTAGAATGAAGGAAGAGGTGGCAATTAGATATGAATAAACGCAGGGCTGACAGTTTCTTTGAAAGAAAAAATCTTAGTATTATCCGTTATCACAAGTCAGGCTCGGTGTCTCCTTCCACTAAAATCTCTATTACGCTCACGTATATCGAATAAACTCTCGTACTTTAAAGAAAACTCAGGATTTCCTTGATTACTTTTCAAAGCTTACTTCTTTAGACGCTCGGTAAGTCCTGCTTTTCTAGCTTCTCGCATGATTTGATTACAAAAAATTGTTGAAAATTAATTATTTCAGAGATTTCAGCGAAATATTTTATCATTAAAATGGAAAAATTTTCACCTGCATGGGATTTCTATTTTTCAGCATTTTCTATTTGGCTTACTACATGAACTTCATTCCCGACCTCAGGATGTCACAACAAGCTTCGACTCGGACAGTTCTGGCAACACTGAAGACAATTTACGACTTTACGACTACCGCAGCAGCAGCACCACCGACCTCGAGGACCTGACCGACCTCACGCTGGACGGCAGACGGCGGGCCTGCAGGAACGATCCCGACAGTCTGAGGTACGGCGTCACCCTCAAAAATTTCGGCTTCATTCCTGGGTCGTTGATTGGGGCGTCGAGCTCCAGGAGCCGCCGGGCTCCGATGCCAACCCTTAACGAGGTAAACGACTCTCGTCCATCCCTCGCGCAGTCTCGGTCTGTCTTTTCAGACTCCGCAATAAAAAGCTTAGTAAAACCACCGAACGAGTGGAAAGACAATTTTTACAGAGGAGAGGAAAGTGATAGTATGTGCAGAAGGTCACGAAGTGAAAGTAATTTAAGGTCGCTGAAAAGAAAACTTTGCATAGACGATGAAACGCCTATTTTTCTTTCAAATATGAACTCAGCCACTCCCTTGCTTCTAGAATCATCGATTGACCATCCAAAAGCCTCATCGACTTGCACTCTGCCTAAAAATTACGGGGGATACCCGAACACTCGATTTACCAGCTTCCTTGGCCGAGGACCAGGAGGGCAGAACAACTTCATATCTAATCCTCCTCCCAAGCCCACAATAGCGACAGTGGCATCTCTCAATAATATGGACGACCGAAGTGCGGACCATAATCTGCACCACGACTATCAGAACGTGCCTACCGATTCTTTTGAAGTCCAAGCGCCTCAGAAGCCCCCAAGGTTGTCTCCTGTTCTGCATTCCAGGAGAGGAAGTGAAAGTCGATTTTTGAAGCCTGACTTCGGGGCTGATGGGTCCTTAATGACAGTCAACAGCGATAATTTACAGCGAAAGAACAGCCAAAGTCAATTTCCACCAGGCCTAAAATTTCATGAAACAATTTTGTTCAAACCTTTGAAAAAGGATCTATCCGAATTAAACCAAAAAGAGGATGAACGAAATAAGTTCTCACAGGAGCGACCTCGAAATAGGATCATATACAATGAAAGAGAACCATGTGCTACTGTTGAGAGAACTATTGATTCTGTGGCTCCAGCAAGTAGTCGGCCCAATGACAGTAGTTCCTTGAACCGGAAAAAGACAGAAAAATGCCACGATTTTGATAACTACGGAAATCGACTCGCTGACCATCCAAGAAACTTAGGTCTCACCACACCGACTCAAATAAACGATAAAATTAACTCCGAGGCTCAAAGTTCGTCCAAGAATAGAGCTAATATTAACCCACCAACTTCTTTGCCACTTTCATCTGCGTTAGAAAGGGAATCTGCCTTCCAACCAGTTATTAGTCCTTCAGACGAATCTATTTTTAAAAGTTTAAGCCAAGGTATTTTCCGAAAAACTAAGCCAAATGCCAATACTTTAGACAGAAAGAAGAAAAATACTACACGTCCAGCTGGTATTTACGAAATGAAACCGGTTAAGGAAGAAACGAGCTCGAATGAGATGGAAGCTAATTCAGACAAACCTGACACCACACCACATACGTCACACGACTCGCGACAAGATCTCCGACAGCCTCAATCGTGCCACACGGAGCCTGATTATTCTACTGTCAAACTACGTCGACCGAGAACTAACAACACCGCTCCCACCACTAGATCTTCGGATGTGGTGAAAACTGCCTCAGTAGTCGATGAGGATTACAGAAAGCCACGGAGAAACACCACCTCCGATCTGAACCTCGAATTTTCAAATGACGCTCGAGGAGCCTTGGCCCAAACAGAAAGCCTAGCAGACCCTCTAGAAAATCTCCAGCCTCAGACCACCAACGATGGACCTTTATTGAAAAATAACAAAAATTCTGCGGATGAGTATGGCCTCGGTGATTTCATGATAAATCCCCAATCTTATTCCTCTCCTGATGACTTCCGTTACTCGTTGATCATCAAAAAACAAGACTCGAAGGAAAAAGAAGAACTTGGTAGCTTTAGTTCTTCAAATAGAAGCGACTGTAAAGAAAGTGTCATCTGACGTGGTCTAGAAAGGTGAGCTCTTCTCATTGAATTATGGGGTCTATTTTGGCGTGCGCGCTATTAAAGAATCTAGTCTTCCTTTAGAGATTGATGAAATGTTCTCTACAGTTATATTTTTCAGAGATCAGTATTTATGAATTTTTTTAAACGTAAGAAACTAATCCTCCAGTTGCGCTTTTTATGTCCAGCTATTGATTAGGCTTTCCTTCATTAATGTAATCCGTGACATTACTACGATGATCGCTATCTTTCAACTCGTTATCTTTAACGCTAAGAAAACTAAATGTTTAATTATGGTAATGAAAGAAATGAATATTATGATGTATTCGAGCAAAGTCCACATCCTATATGTACATGCAGTACGAAAAAAAAACAAAAGAAAATTCCCCAGATAATTGTAAGGATTCAATTCCCTGGAATTTATAACGTCATCGTATTCTTTCTCATAATCATTTTTCATAGTCAAATAAAAAAGATGTAATTTATAAGAGTGAAGAATTACCACCTCGGTGCTGACGTGGTAGAAGATTCTAGTTGTATAAATCCACAGGGGTCATTTTACGAAACGTATAGGGATATAACCTACCATGAGAGTAGGACTATATTCAACAACATCAGGTTTCATTTAAAATTATGCTCACCTAAGAATGAATGTTTTTAGAAATTTATTTTTGTGTTCATCTTTTCAATAAAACCCCCAAAAATATCTCACAATAAACGCAACTTCTGTTGAAAAGATACCCGCGAACAGATTTAGTTTTTGCGAAATTCCCTCGCTGCTCATAGGAAGGCTCCAGTAAAATGTAATCAACACCCAACGGACGAAGCTGTACGAACTACGATCCTCGTTAGTATTTTCTTCACAGATATAAGTAAGTAATTCCAAAAATCGCTTCCTACAAAGACACTCTGACTTTCCATCCATAATATGCAAATCATCACCGATAAAATGGAAAGAAAAGCCAATGTTGATGAAAACAGTTTTACTGACACGTGTTTTAGAAAACACTGATTCTATCATTTGAGCTGCATTTTTTACTGCCGAAAAAATTCAGCCTGATTGCATCTTTGCATTCCAAAGCGTACGTCAGTTAATTAGAAAACCTTCTTTTCCGTCGTTTTTTTAGATTTTGCGTATAAGAATTCGGAAAAAAATCGACCGTTTAGTTCTCTCTCAATCAAAGAAAAATTCTAGTAAATTTTCAGAATCGGGCGATACATAAAATTTCATTGTACAGACATTCTACAACAAGTGAAATATGTAGTTACTGAAAATATTTTAATTCAAAAAGATGGGAACATATAGCGATAAACAAAAACAAGTTATTCCTTATAAATGGAATTCTGACCAAAGTTTTAATTACCAGGCTTGAAATCTACTGTACAAACCATAAGGGTTTGGTAACTGCTATCTCTTACCTGTTACAAAGTTTCGAAATATATTTGAATCAAAGCGTAAATGTTTTAATATGGAAATATTTTGCTTTGATCTGGTAACGACTGATATAATATGGTAATAAATGATTCAGTATAATAACACCTCATTCAGCCTGGTTGTGCTTGAATCAGACATGAAATCCTCAGTAAGCTTCGTGCTACCTTGTATAATCTGGCAAGACTTTGGTTAAATTTCCGATATCTTGTTTAATCTTGTAAAAATTGACTGAATTCTGTAATAATGGATTAAATTTTGAAATTTCTGGTTTCACATGGCACGTCTTAGATTTTTCTGGTTCGCATAAGAATTTTGTATATTGCACCGCAAGGTCCACAACTGACAGAAACCAAACTGAAACTTCCGTTAGGACGCTTATTTTAGAGAAAAACTACATGATCTAATCGAAGTTGTAATATAATTCGAAGAATGAATGGGTTCTTTCCTGCGAAAATAGGCTAGAAAACAAAGGCTTCCACTCCATGGTACTAGTATCATTAATACGAATACTTCTCAAATTCTATCAACCGCACCCGCCTCAAGCAATCAGCAGTGAAGCTCAGTAGGGATACAGTAGTGTTAAGAAGTCTTAATAGGACTTAATTGTCTTTACTTCGTCTATTAGTTTGATCACTTGCTTTTACCATGAGGGCATCGCAATAAATTCTATTCAGCTTCAATTTCACTCTCAGGTTCAATTTCAGTTGCAGTTTCAACTTCAGCTTGAAGTTCTCTCTAAGTTTTAGGTTTATTTTCAATATTCACTGGAAATTTTTGGTGGATCTGAAGTTGTATGAGGAATTTTAGTTCTAGGATCTTATCTATTCCCCGAATGTTACTCGGTGTCTAAGGTACGCTGAAGGACAGTCCCCTTCAGCGCGTGTCCTGAGGGCAGGGTGGTTGAGTACAAAAAAGAGCCCAGATCTCCACAATGGATTCTCCCACTTAAATTTGTGTCACTACAACGTAGAACAAATTTACAATGATTATGAATGAATTCCGGTATAAAACTATGACTAAAAATGTTTCATCAACTTAACAAAACTCTTTAAGTATAGGTGGTCCAATGCAGTGCTCACGAATTCAGAGACTCTTAACAGGTTTTTCATTTCCGTGAGACAGTTGAATCCCGTAATAATTTTTCAGTATTTTAAAATCAAGCATTAGGTAAGCTGTTCTTTAACCTTTAATAATATACCTGTGTATGTTTTATAACTTACATGCTATATTTTGGGTGGCCTTGAAACTTAGTAAATATCTACCCATTTCATACAATGTAACAGCATTTCTAGAAAACGAACTTCGGGAATGAAACTTTTAACTGCCATTTCGACGACTGTTGCCATTGAATACGATCTAGTCGAAAGTTAGAATATGTGTGTTGTATCGTGATTGTTAAGCTTTGTTTTCGCTTCGTTGGTGTTAACCCTTTTCTAGAAAAGTTCGATCATGTAAACATGCGTCCTATCGATTGTTTTTGACGGCATGTTTCCAAATTAAAATGAAGAAAGCTTGTTCATTGATTTAATATTTGAACTGCTAAATAGGATCATTTTTTCAAAGCAGTTCCCTCGATCGGTAAGCTACTACTTGACGCAAAAAAGTTGCGTGATGCGAGAGAATGACACAAAGTCTGCCTTGTTTTGATGAAACGTAGAGTGTTTTTATGTGGATGTAAACAGACTTCAAGCCGAATGAGATACACCAAAATTACACGACCAATTGAGTAGATTGGGCTCTAAAGTGCCCATATAAAAATGAACCCTACGCCGCTGTCTATGGCCCAATGTCTTTCAACTTTTGACCAGGCCGGGCACAGGAATATGATAATCAATTTGTGCATGTAGTATATTCAGTTGGCGGGCGCGTACCAACACCTTCGTGATGCACCGACGTGCAGGCTGGCGTGATATGGTCCAGCCTTTAATGGGTGAATTCTAATGGAAGCTCTGCTTCACCTCTCCATTCGTCCAGCAGTGACTAGGGAATTAATTTGCACCTTCATTTATTGGCTGTTAAGCCTTGCTGTACGCTTCTTTATTCTTCTTTCCTCTCAAAGAACTTTTAGTCAACGAGTTCTCGAGCGTTAAGATGCATTTTTTCTTAAATTTTTGCATATTTTGGAAACAAAGTGATGGCTCAAATGGAAATAACTGGTTTAAATGAAGCTATAGAGATTGTAAAACATGATGACCTTGACTTATTCCGTGGAAACAACGTAAATAAAACTTTCACGCAATGGAAAAATTAGTAAAAGTTTAGCTTGAACTTATAAAAAGGTGAACAGATTTTTCGTTCACACGCCCGCATAAACTCCTGCAAATACTCAAATGCATTTCCTATCATTGGTTTTAGCAAGAAAAGTGGTAGTTCAGCACTCATTGAAAACATTTTAACTTTTACAAGTCACTCGCACTCGCTTCTTACAGTGTTAACCAGGCAGACATAATCTAAAAGTAAGATAACAGCCGTACACACCAGACCATACAGGTTAAGATACGTCACATACTATTACGTCACCACGTTTAGGATACGTCAAGTACTATTACGTCAACACGTACACAGTAACAATACAGGTATACCGACTCACACTTAAAGAGAATACGGGCACGGATATCGTGCCTCACACTCGAGAGGTGCACATGAATAGGTACATCAACTCACTCAAGAAGTGCTCGTGAATAGGTACATCAACTCACTCAAGAGGTGCTCGTGAATAGGTACATCAATTCACTCAAGAGGTGCTCGTGAATAGGTACATCAACTCACTCAAGAGGTGCTCGTGAATAAGTACATCAACTCACTCAAAAGGTGCTCGTGAATAGGTACATCAACTCACTCAAGAGGCACGCAGGTAAATTCAACACATCAGAGCTTGAGCAACCAGTTACATTCTTTTCGTAAGCTCAAGAATTAATGGCCACTTTGACGCTAGGGAAAAGTTGACTAATAAGCGTTAAACCAGATGAACTTACAACTTTCTTGAACTAACTCAGTGTAATTATTACTATGTAGACATTTCACAGTTTTAACTGCGTTAAGCCTTTTAATAGAAATATTTTTTCATTAACGAGGACTGTGGATTTTATCTAAAACTGCGAGAACTCATAAATTTGAAGAGTTTTACTCGACACGTTTTACTTTTTATTACTTAAATATCAAAGCTGGAAGGCCAATATTTAGAGTTATGTACGAACGACACGGGTCTTAATCCAGGAGTGAAACTATCTAGCTTAGAAAATTTAAAATTATACTTAAAAAATAACGTGTTGAAAATCTCTATTTAAGAACCGCGAGTTTTGAGTTCACTCAAACACTGAATGCCATAACTCCATTTTTTCTGAATGCCTTCTATGGTTGACTAAATGTTCAGTTTAACAGAAAACAAACTCGAAAATATGGTAGCCCTCTGTTAGACCAAGAAATCTATACCATCTTCACTTAGTAGTAGTACCGTTAATCATGAATTAACCATGCAGCTACCGGAATTTCATCCTCATTCATGACATAATTTGTAATGTAATCACCTGTAAAGTATTAAATATTGTACAAACGAATGAATGTTGGTATTTTTTGCAATTCAGTTAGGTGGAACGTTCTTCTTGTTTATTGACTGAGCGAGTTCAGATTCTTCTGTCCTATAAAAATTTGTACAATATTTTTTTTTTATTGTCCTTTAATTTCACCGGAGTCGAGGCTTTCAACACTCGTCAACGTGCGGTGAGTTACTAAGAGTTATGGCAGGGGCTTGAGGTGCCCTCCCATGATCGACTCGTTCAGAAATGGACGGAAGAAATTTCACAAATGAGTTGAAGGGAAAACTACAAAATACTTCGGGAAACGTTTTTTACGTTTTTCTAGGTGCTGGGCATTTTCGCTACGCTGAACTATTTATTTTCGTTAAATGTAATGAGCAGACAACCATTCGAAGAACAATGTACCAGCAAATGATTCAAGAGAAAATGCAAGAACGTATGTAGCTCATGCAAGAGTATCCCGTGAAATTTATTCCCATCTAACTTCGTTTCGAAGGGTGAGGCCAGGAGACCCGATCGTCTGACGTGTTGCGTACGACTTTCATGCATCGATTGCAACGCTAAAGTGACAGTCCGAAGAAACATTCAGCATAAATTCGAAATTCTTTCCCTGTCTTACAAAGAAATTTTCAAATATTTTTTTATATCACGTATGGCAATGCCATTAATCAGAGCACAGAGTTTCAGGTAATTTATTGGAAATATGCCCTCTGCATACTAACCAGCTGGTAATATTATAGCTTTTCAAATAATTCCAATTATAGAACCTTTGCATTCATGATGAAGAACATTATCATAATTTAACATAATATTGCATTGTAATTGTAACCAATATATCTGTCATTGCACGACTTTTTTTCAGTCAAAATTTTATTCAGTATCCTTGTATCCAAGCTCGAAATAGTTTTTCCTAGTGACAAAATTCAATTATACTTTCCCTCTTCTTTCCCTACGCATTCAGCTACGTCTTTTTTCAAATAGACTGACTCTTTAAGCGAGTGCATTCATTGCCCATTCAAACACTTTAAATGTATGAAAATATTACTTTTTATTTTCTAAATTCACGTTGAAAGCAGGTTTAATTCAATGAGATTCCCAGCAGTTTGCACCCGCTTCACGAAATGAATCATTTAAATTAATATACTCATTTGGACGTATTAACTTAGAATGTTTTGCAGAAGCTTTTTAAGAACTTAATATTAAGCATCAGGGTAGTTTTTAACCAGACAGATTGAGAAGACCGTTGTAAGAAACACACATACGCTTAACAATTTGATAACATTGAATGTAATATACCGTTACCTTAAATGGTGAATTCTTCTACTTTCTTGTAAATAAATCTACGGAAGAAATATTTTTACCCATAATCAAGTTGAATCATAGGATACGTTTCCTTATATATTTTTGCAACTCAGATTTCCTCTTCAAAGGAGTCTCTCAATCACGTTTATGCTCAATATTTCCATTCCTTGGACCGCGCAAAGCTTCTATGCAATAGCGAAGTACTTCACTCCAGCTCATACTTCGCAATCCTCGCTCTGCATTCTATATTAACCTCGGCGTGTTTTTGTGACACGAGCTGTCTACAATCGTAATCCTGGGTTAAGAGTGACGCTCCTTGAGAGTATTTTCTCCTGGCGTCGACCCGACTACTCGCACAAAGAAATCGGCGAAGGATAGCCCAAAGTTTTGCGAGGAAACTTTCGTTTTGTGACAGCGCCCCTCCTAACTTTAGATGGCAAAGTAATCTTTCTGATGAAGTGAGGGCCTTTGTGACCCCTGATTGGATTTTAATGTTGGGAGACAGAAAATTCGGTGTTGTCGGTCCCACCACTCTCAGCCGTCAATCTACCTTTTAGATATAAACATTCTTTCTAATGTGACAGTCCGTCAAAGCAGATAATTACGTTAATTGTTTGTATTCTCCGACATTGTCTAATGTTCAGAGTTCCTTCCTTGTCGTACCGGTTGAACAAGCTCATCAGCTTACGTATTTTCGAATAAAGCTAATTTGTGCCACCAACGCAGTATTTTCTGCATAAACATTCCCAGTTTATCGATCATGTTTTTGTGTCCGGAAATAAAACGGATACGTATGATAGTTTACAGCTTCCAAATACTTCAAATCAGAAATAATTTCGTGCCCAATATCTCTCAAAAATGCGAGAAATTCATCAAGTATCCATTCGGCCGAATAATACATCCTCTTTTAGTTTAGCTGAACAGTCTACTGTGAAAGTACATTTTCTAAATTTCTCCCTTGGAAAAGATGCTGAATTTATACCAGCTTGAGAATTTCTTTATTTCGCCATACTTAGCCCCTGAAAACAAGCCTTGCACCGATCTGAAGAAAAAGAACGATACAAGAGAATATCCTATGACATTTGCTAGCAGAGATTCCGCTCGGAACTTGAACGGTCCGAGGACCTCCTATTCCAGTCGATTAATTTACTCGAGGCGATTCCGGGGCCCGGATCCAGTGACTCTAATTTGCTGACGATGCTTTCGAGTTTCTTTTGTTCAATTCCGTAAAAGGTGTGGCGCTGGAGCGGCCGCCCCCGGGACCTTAGCAGGGCTAAGAGAGCTGAGTAACTTGATTTGGAGTCCGTTAATGGAGTGCAGTTATTTGATCCGCCGACTGGCCACACCGGCTGTCGCCTACAGCTATTGCCTTAGTGCATTTAAGAGCGATAGGAGTTATTAGTGTAACTAACCTGCTCAATGTAAAATGCTCGGCTCCCTTCTTGAGTAGATCGAGGCAGTTATTAAAGAACTTCTGGAGTTGTATTCTAGGTTAACCTGGGCATCAGTCGCGTAAGGCTTGAAAGAAAGTTTAATTCAGAAATATATGCTAACCTCCTAGAAAGAGAACTTTCAATAAGATTCTTCGAAGCACAACAGAAAAATAATTAAAGTTTCATACAGGACCAAATTTGGAAAGTAACAATAATATTTAGCATACCAAAGCTTTATGAGTTACAAATATTTTGCTCAGGAATGGTTGCAACGATCATTAAATAGGTGGGGTCTTTCAATATGCTACTAGGTTAACAAAATATATTTCATTATTATTACAGTGCTGAGCATTCAGTAATTTTAAAATGGTTTCGAAATTTTAACAACACTCAATCATTCCAGTCGAAGAACGTTCATACGAGCGAATTTCAGATATATAATTTAGAAAAATGATGTTTAGTATCTCTTGAGGGCTAACGAAAGCAAAATTCCCAGAATACTGCATTACATTTTAGATATATGTGAATTAGCCAATGAATACATTCTATTTGTTCAGCTCACCCAGCCTTGCGAGTTAGGTTGAGCTCGAATGAATAATTATTTATTTATTTGACTAAAGATTTGAAAAAGATTTTGAGTAAACTATAATTTACTCAAAATTTTGTACTCTGAATCTAATAATCCTGTACACTGAATATATATATACGTACCCTATCTGAAATTGAGAAAATAATTTTCTTAGTGCTGAAAATTTTTAACTGCTCCTGGGTAATCAATTCGGTAAATTCATTCAAGCACGTTATTATTGTGCTGGTGTTATTTTTAGCTTAACATCCTACTATAATAAGCTCACCGAACAAAAGCTTAGCCGCCCATTGTTTTTTAAGCTCCTGATAATTTTTTTCGAGTTCATTTTCTAGATGACAACTGCTGGGTGCATCTGGTTAGAACTATCATCATTTAGCATGACAGCTTCCCAGGATATATCAGATATTTAGATAGGCCAGCTAAGTCCCCAGACATGAACCCAATGGAAAATTTATTAGACCACCTAGAACAACATGTTAGATACCGAGAAGATCGTCCACGTACTGTGGCCGCATTACAAGATCAGTTGATGCAAGAGGGATTAAAAATAGACTAAAAGTACATTAGGATACTTGTAGACTCAATCCCGTGCAGAATTGTCGCCATTATCCGTGCTCGTTGAGGTCTTCCACTTTAAAATGGCAGGGAAGTTTATTTCATTTACTTTATCATTGAACTCTAGGTCTCTGTGCAGAGGTATGAACTTTGAGACAAAGCTACTCTGCATTGCACTATAGTTCTAGGATTCCCTCGTACAAAATGCAGATTTTTCCTCGTTGAAATTGCACAATGCTACTTCGAATATTGCTAGTTGGAGAACAAGCGAAGGATTGTAGAAAATTCTATCTAAATGGCACACATCAATCAATTAGTTACCTATCTACTATAAAGCGTGTACAGCACAACGCTCACATATTCACGTACTGAACCTCACCTGGGATTCGTGAGCCCTTGTTTTCATCCATCTCAAAAATATCACATGCGACGGAAAATAAAAAGTACAATTTGCCAATCGAAATATAAGAAACAGTACATCAAATTTAATGTGAATAAACTAGATGTACTTATTTTGGGAATTAATTCTGAACAATTGAACTTCAACCACATTTTAACTGATGTATTCCTATATTTTCGAGAAATGAAATCAATCCTGCATCAATCCATCTCAAAATTACTCTGAGTGTAGTTTAGTGCATTCCTACAAACTTGATGCCCTGTTTCAATCCAATCCTGAAAATTTGATGCCCTGATTCAGTCCAATCCTGTAAATTTGATGCCCTGATTCAATCCAATCCTGTAAATTTGATGTCCTGATTCAGTCCAATCCTATAAATTTGATGCCCTGATTCAGTCCAATCCTGTAAATTTGATGCCCTGATTCAGTGCAATCCTGCAAATTTGATGCCCTGACACAGTGCAATCCTACAAATTTGATGCCCTGATTCAGTGCAATCCTACAAATTTGATGCCTTGATTCAGTGCAATCCTACAAATTTGATGCCCTGATTCAGTGCAATCCTGCAAATTTGATACCTTGATTCAGTGCAATCCTACAAATTTGATGCCTTGATTCAGTACAATCCTACAAATTTGATGCCCTGGTTCAATGCAATCCTACAAATTTGATGCCCTGATTCAGTGCAATCCTACAAATTTGATACCTTGATTCAGTACAATCCTACAAATTTGATGCCCTGGTTCAGTGCAATCCTACAAATTTGATGCCCTGATTCAGTCCCCATTTACTCACATTCTAGTAAAGTAATTTGGTAATGATGTCAACAAAGTTAGGTTCGTGGATTCTCTGAAAGGAAGGTTCAAGCCATTCGAGTAATGAAGGCCTTCAACCTACCTTCAATGATTTTTAGTATGCCATGCTGTATCCTCGTGACTCGAGTTAAAAAAAGAATTTTAATTTGCTAGGTCAGCAATTTAATTTTGTTCATCGTAAAATTCATCATATACAATTTTTCTGCAAAATTAAACAATTTTCTTGAAAAATTTGTGTTTTGAAAATGCTGATGCTCTTAAATCAGACCCAAATATGCATATGCATTTATCAACGAGAAAATCTTCAGTTACGCTTATCTTCCACGCATGAAAAAAGAAATACAGCTGGACTTATTTTTGTTCTCTCAATGCCAAGGGAATTAAAATGAGCAGAAAACGGATTTGAAAACACATTTATCATGAGATGGGCCCTTTTTTGAGATCTATTTGGAAAATTGCCAGTGAGGAACATCAGTAGATAAAGGAAAACCAGTGTAATGAATTTAATTTTTCTATCAATAACAATGGTGAATTAATGTTTACGTTGATGACAATAAAGAGCTAAAATGATAAAAATAACTCAAAAAGAATTTCAGTAATAATTTAATGAAATAAAACTAAAGAATTAACAAAGCTAACATCATTTGAATTTTCCGGAAATTCAGGATACTTGCATTAGCACAGACTCAAAACTGACCCCGATGCAAAGTAAAAAAATCAGTTTCAACTATTTTCTCGCTCCTGGCATAGTGAAAAGACACTTAAATATTTGTTTTATTATCCGTAGATTTAAATGTGATATTAATTTTCTCATAATTTGTGTAAGAATTTAAGGGAAGTTCATGTAAACTTAGATTAGATTTGGTAGTATCCAACATAAACGAAAGGAATATCATCTAATCTATTTACTATACCAATAGAAATAAAGTTGATTTAATCGGGTAATATGTAATTCATAGCTAGAAATTGGAAAAGATACTTAAGTACTCGGTTTAATCTCCGTAGATTTATTGATATAAATACAGATTTTTTTCAATCAAGTATGGGAAATTTTGACGAATTCGACACTAGTTTGTATCAAACATATATATTTCGAGCTATGCGACATGAATTTTACAGCATGAAAGAAGTTTGCATAACGTATCCCTCATACATAATGTATCCCTCATGCATGAATAAGTTACTCAATTTTGGAATATGTTTTGAGTAAAGAATCGGCAGGAGAGTAATGGCAAAAGTTAATATATTCTCTTCAGAACGTAAAGTGTCTTTTAAAACAAGGAACTAATTAAAAATTAAGCAAAAATGGGGTGACTACTCGATGAAAGAAATTACTTCATCCAAACTTTGAGATTATTTCAGACTTATTAAAACAATTAAAATACGATACCTCAACTTCATTACTAGCCTTATGGGACGTAGAGAACTGTTTTCAATTGCTCTTAACTGATAGTAAACTTGTTTTTAATTTTTCTGTGGAAATTGCTCCATATTTAGAAAATACAGCCTATGGCATTTCATTCTTAAGGAATCTGAAATCAAAGAGCGTTATTTCGTATGTGCGGACCTTGAAAAAGTTTAATTGAAACATTAGTATTCTACACCATATTCAAATAAATATATTCGATAAACTACCCCTAGATGTTTCCATTTCGAATAAATAATAAATGCACGCACATTTTTGTAAATTTATATAGTATGCCCCACAAAAAACCGAACCCTCTTTTTCAAGGATTATTTTGCTAGAAATTAAATTCTTATGGTATTCTTATGATGGTATCACTGATACGGAGAAAGAAATACTCGGTTCAAGTTTTTGTGGGACATACTGCATTGGGATTCAACATCTGCGTAAGTCAAGTTGATGCTTCTCCCGTGAGAGTGATGAACTTGTGTTATGCTCTCCTACATCTGAGGCTTTTGAAGTTTATATATCAAATAATAATTCAAAGTTTAGGCCTCCATACTCCTAAAATCTTTTCCTCTTTGAAAAATTCTCAAGTTCCATGATATTCGACTAGGTGATCATAACATTAAACGTGAGAACACCACTGACCTCACGAACAGTTCGAATGAAAAGCTGGGTGATTACTCGATAAAAGAAATTACTTCATCTATACACCGCATCACAGCTACAAAGCTGGCACATTTTTAACGGTCCCAAGAGGTGCAACACAATTGAAAAAAGTATAACAACATTTAGTAGAGACGAAAAATTGTATTTGAAAAATACTGACTACATGCTAAATTTACTCCACATTGATTAATTGATCGTTGCAGGGAGAAGCGACAATTTGGCTAACTGTAATTGCATTCGTATTTTGCCTGCCATTGTTCACACAAGTAAAATTTGTTCAAGCATCCCAAAAAAAACTAACTCTAGGAATTGAGAGCATCTGTGACGGTGAATATTCAACGTGTAAGGGATCGGAGTACCTGCTAAAATTGCCCACTCGCTTAGCAATACTCACGTTCCCTTGATCAAAAGAATCCTGAGAAGTTGTCAGCGATGCGTGTATGAGAGTACGACGGGGAGCTTCAAATCCTAGTTAGGCTAAAAACATTCAAGCTTTGGGGAATAAATGGACGAACTTCTTTCGAAAAATTTCCCACGGTGGAGGTAAGAAGCGAAGGTGATGGGAGATTCATGCCCACTCTTTCCTTCAGTGTTGAGTCTTCGAAGAAATGCCAAGAGGGCCTTAGATTTTAAATGCCCTCAGTTCAAATGCAATTAAAACCTGACCTAAGTTTAACTCGTGAATTTTCAAGAAGAACTTTTGAAGAGAAGTCCCATCGCATAGGACGAATTATCCTGTATTTTCGATTTTCGCAACAACTGAATTAAATCTCAAATTTCTATTTATTTATCAGGAATTGATATAATTTGCGAAGATATGTATCTGTATTCAGATAAATATCAGTACACTATCGTGAATTTCACGTAACCTCGTAAAATTATGATGTACTAAGTGCAATAAGTTCAGTCAAAAGGTACAACAAACAACAATGACAATTAGTACAAAAAGTGACAGCAAACCATGTTTTATTCAAAAGCATCAGAATAGTAAAATAATGGTTTCCTTCTCTATTGACACACGAATGGTCAATATTGCAACACAATATTTTTTGTTGCAACACAATGAAAAATATGCCTTAGGCAAAATCAAATAATTATGAGATATATGAGTAATTTTCATTATGATTCTGAAAAAATAAGTTTTAACGTATCATACCCTCTATTTTAGGTGTTTCCTCATTCCAAATTTCCATGCTCCAAAATCCTATCGTAGTCATTATGGGGAGCGTATTGTTTTTTAAAGAGAAATAGTGTACAAAATTCTCTGGCACAAAATCTCACTGCTCATTTCCATCCGTGACACATTTTCACTCAAGAATATTTTTTTGACTCTGAGCCAATTGAAGCTCATGCTAGGCCTCCTCCGGCTCGCATGGCGGTGGAATTAAGACGGCGGCCGGCGTATTTTGGCGGCATAACTCGAAGTGTGCGCTTCCTATGGGACCGCAAGTGGACAAATCTGAGTCACTTATTATGCTAATAAGGCCATTAATGGAGGGGCTACAATGGCGTCCACGACACGGTTTCCTACAAACCTCCTGTCGTAAAGATTGGTGGTCGGCGGCCTAAAGACAGCGAGAAGGGCTGGACAAAGGAAGGGATCTTGATGCAGATCAAAGAGAAGCAAAAGGAGAAGTAACAGATAAAGGAACGGATCATGATAAAGATGAGAGACTGGCGGAAAAAGAAAACGATGGACAAAGGACGTATCATCATGATCTACCTTCCGTCCCCTCTTGGAGAATAGAATGGGGTGGAGTAAAGAAAGAGGTGATATAAACATGTATGTCTCATATAAAAAGAGCTGATATAGAAAAATAGGTCGCGTATACTTGTAATCGTGAATAAAATGAGACGATATATCAAAATGGGTGGTAAATAGAAAGAGGCTAGGTATACTTAGAAACGTTTGGAGAACAGAAAAGAGGGGTGTTTAGAAAAAGGGGCTGCATAATTATCTATGATCTGTGGAAAATTGTAGAGAATTGAACGGGGTGGAGAATAGAAAGTCGACCTGGACGCACATATTATATATGCAGTGAGGCTGTTTCGGAGAGTTAGTAGGAGGGAGCGAAGGCTCTCACGGAAACACGGCTCGGTCTCGAGGGTCGGGGCGATTGAATGAAGGCTGGAGACGAGGAGCCTTGATGGTCCCCTGATACAGCCGTCGAAGAAAAGGGTGATGCGAAGGAGATAAATTTTTGTCACGTCCGTTCCTTAAAGCATTAACTATGTGTGTGCTTTGGAATATGAAATCCCTGAAATGGAGACAATGGACGTAGTCGTACTTTTCGGAGGCTAATGCATTTCATAGAAAAAAGAAAGAAAGAAAAATAGTTTATTCCAAAGTTGGTCAC
>VOMN01067761.1:0-46373 GCA_014899125.1 Orchestia grillus | reverse complement strand
GGCAAACAGAATTGAAACACGCTTATGAACGAGAAATGTAGTGACAGCGGACAGCGTTAGTTCAAACGTTCATACAAAGCCCATGTTCTAGAAATATTCTCTGGGTGAATTTTTGTAACTCGAGAGCATCAATGACAGAACGTAGCTCATTAGCAGGCTAATTAGGTGGAGAATAATTTGCCACAGACAGCTGCCACCTGATGTCGACCAGATGACAGACGCGTCTCAGCGAGGCCCGTGCTGCAGCGAGCATGAGACTGGATGGAGCCTTTGCGTGCTTAGAAGACCTAAGCCTGTATTTTCGACGGATTAACTTCTTTAGAAAAGGCTTAGGATACTGTTCTCATGACTAACTCGGAGATATATGTAAATTGTACAAAATGTACACGAGCCATGATTGGCTGCTTGCTTTTCAATTTTGTTGAGTTTGGTTCCCTGATGTCATTCTATTTTTTTGTCATTGAAATTTTCTGTACTCAAGGCCAAAAAACACAGCATCCTACACACGTGATGCTGTTATTATTGCTGTATGGTTACCTGAATGTACGCAAGGTGCATATCTGGTCAGCTTTTCGCTGAGCGCATGTTGCATTTTCCTCAAACACAGAATCTGACGAACCTTTAGCTGGTACGATAACAAAAACGCTTTCCGCACGCCAAATGTTCTATGAAAAATCTGGAACACAAACTCTAAATGTCTGCCCAAAATTTAAATTGTTTGAACAAATAAAACTTCCAACTGGAGATGTGTACATAACTGTGCGCAGATTTTTATCCACTTATGAAAGCTCTCATTTGCGTTTTTCTACGACTAGAACTTTTTGATTTATATCAGTTTTTTTAAGGGCGATGGAACGGTGCAACACCCAGAACATTACGCGTGATCATCATATGAGTCTGGAGTTTTACGCTCGAATTTCATTAGTAAATCTTCGAGAGGTATTAAACGAACTTTCATTTACAAGATCAGTAACATAATCAAATATTGTTCCTCAAGTTATTTAGGAATTAATCTTTTGAGAAGCACTGCCAAAATCAAAATAACGCAGCAATCAGGTACATCATGTGTATTCCTGGAGTTCGTTCCAAGTTCATTGAACGCCGCTTCTGCAAGTAAATGGAAATGAGAAGTGACCGATTTTTACGTTTGAATAAGACGTCTTGGTTCACCCGGTCACAGGAATTGAGCAGACCGTCGAATTTAAAGCTCTTCTGAAGACTGCATATGTTCAGCTGCATCTCAAGCGTCCTTTCATTGCCTGTTCTTTTGAGGTGAAGCATCATATGAATCTTTACTTTGTTTACCGAATCAACTTTATAAAAATTCACGTTTTCGATACCAGTGTTTACTACAATACAAATACATTCGAAGTGGTTATACTTCATCTAAACTAACCTTTAAATAGCGGCTGAGTGGTATTTGATTCCGTTCTCAAAATACCGCGATATTGCTTTAAAGCTCATTTAACGTGTAACGTGAAATTATTTCGTCAGATTTTAACAGCAAAAGAGCGCAGAAAATTTAAAATTTTATTCATGATAGTGTCTTTTCGAATTTACTTGCACCGTCGACACACTTACGCACCTTCGACCGAGATCAATGCGTCCGTCTCGGACCTACCATTAAAGTGCTGATGACTCTCCAGCACAGTTATCTTAATAAGTATTTAAATTAAACAGTTGTAAAGGACCAAAATGCACAGTATGGGGAAACTATGAATACCTGTTTTGCGCTAATTCTTCCATTTTTGTGATTTTTTGAAGCATCAATCCATCACTAACATCCGACAAACAAGGAATTCTGAGATGAATACATGGAGCTAAGCACTTGCATCTTCACTCAAACCGTAGTCCTTTAAGTTTATTAGAACATAACGTCTAAGCTCGGTGAAACTCGTCGCTGCTTCGCTGAAAATCCAGTGCCGGTTTGTGGCTGGTGAATATTAACGAAGGACTCCTTTATTATTTAGGACGATTTGCTTACGCCAAATTGATTGTCCAAATTTTCGATCTTTTCGAGCGTGTTGCTCCTCAAAAATAAAAGCTATATTTATTCTTTACTGCTTTGAACATGCTTACAATATTGTGAGCGGACAGGACGCACCAAACCACAATAAACTAATGTTTTAAAAAATTCTTCCAAGATTGAATAACAACGCTGTCGAGCGATCCTTCATATCGAATACAGGGTCTTTCGAGTGAAACCCTGCACTTCTTTCCGTGAGCTTTCTAGAACGCAGCATTGATCTTTGCGCAAGTGCACTGAATGGCATCTGTGGGACGAAGCTGTTAGATTTGCTATTTTTGGTAACATAGCTTGTGAAGCGAACAAATGTTCTTTTGAAGGCTAAGCTCATCTTTCTTCACCACTGAATAGGACAAGATAGATCGTGAGTGCTTGAGAGATACGTTTCACAGTGAAGAATTCGGAGCGTCTATAAAGGACTAAAAATATCCAAAAGATACACACATTGAACGGTCAGTAAATGGAAATGATATCACTTGTCCATCCACGTGGAAATTTAACAAAGCTAGCCAAGCTTATACCCAAGAAAGCGAATAAAACTGTACCAAAATCACATATCAAGCCTGTAGTTTAATTTTTTTCTTTTGCTACCGCCGCGACGCATTACGAGTAATTATAAAAATACAAGAGCCGCGCAAATCGGAGCAGCCCCTCACAGTGCGAGTGGCATTGTGCTGCACATCAAAACCAAAGCTCCCATTGTCCTCGAAAGGGCAGCGGGGTCGCAGTGCAGCGTGCAGCGAGTCACTCGAGGTATTGTCTACGCCAGGTTACCATGGACTAGATAATAGCTTCATTAAAAACACACTCCTGTAAAATATAGCTCATTAGTTCTTATTGTCAGCTCTGTTAAGTTCAATACTATGCAGTCACCTACAGACAGACGAAAAGTGAACTATGGGAATGTAAAGTTATCCCTTTTTGAGTTTTTTTCCGGGCTTCAGGATGCATGAATGAATTAATATAAGGAAAGATTGTAGAAAAAGTAGGCCTTATCTAATACTGAACTAAATCACACTATTTGCCAACATTTTTCCCGTGAATTCACAAGTACTGCTACAATTTATTTTAAATTTTAAAAGTGCTAAACTCACATGAAACTGAAAGTATGAAAGCAGAAGTATTAAAATATTACATTGCTTTTCATTTAAAAACGTTGGATGGTACAGAGGGATGCACAAAAACCTGGTCGAAAGTGAGGGGTTATGACTTAACTATTGCTGGATGAGAACAAGTGAATCAGCCGCCAAATATAATAATATTTTTCCAATTTCTAAAATAATACATACGATCATTTTTTTGCGGGTCATTTTCTATTTTGAAAATTATTCTCACGAAATGTGATAGTTAAATATTTGGTTCATTTACCGTAGAGTTTCATTAGGACTTCCTCTGGAATAAAATTTACGAACAGGGCGAAAAAAAGTAAAATCCGAGCAAAAAATTTAACAAATCCGAGGAGTGCTTACGTTAAGAAGTAAAAACCAGCAACCTTTGCTTTCACGGGGCTTTTGTTTCCCTTTTAAAGTCAACTAGTTTTCAAGTTACGACTCATCATTTCGACCAGCTTATTTTACAGCCTCATCAATTTCAGTTAAATCCCTTTTCATAGCAATTAGTTTTATTCCTGTATTCCTACTGCATGTAAGTTTTATGGAAATATAGTTCTTTTGATGGTAGTATAAAGGATTGCTGAATATTTTCAAGTTTGAATCATAAAAATACAGACCCGATATCTGTTGCCACACAGATTTTGACGACATTTATGTAAGACAGTAGCTACCGGCACATAAACAACAGAACAATGAATCCAATTTTCAAGAGTCGCTCTATCGAACTTAATGGTAGAACTCACGAAACAGAAAATGATCACCAAGATGGAGGTTGAACAATGGTGGAACTCATGAAACATAAAATCATCATAAAGATGGTGGTAGAACAATGGCATAATTCATAAATAGTGAAATCATCGCTAAGAAAAGCGTTTGCTGAAGAAGCCCAATTCTTTGCGGAAGGAGCAACAGAGTGTTTCAGAAAAAGCAATCTTAAAAACCCTACAACTATTGTTCTTCAATGGACTGAAAAGATAGATCTTCACCCAATGTTTCTTCAACCGATCAATGAAGACTAAACTACGAGTACTATGAAAGATTACATGTTAGCAAACTTCATTTTTCCCTTAAAGTGTCGCCTAAATTTTGTTTGTAACTACAATAACTTATCATTAAGTAGAATAAGAAGTATTTTGTGACAAGCAGAGTCTTTCACGTTTGTTAGTTTTCAGTGGGGTTCAGCGTTAAATGGAGCCAAAAAGAAGTCATTATTTCATGCGCCTGAGTGCATAGCTCATGAAGCAGGGCAGGAAGGAGTGACTGTGTTTGCTTAACACTTGGACTGCAACGTGAACCATACATGGTACACGCGATCATCTAACCTAATTTAATGAAAGTACTAACATGTATGAACACAAATTTTTATGTATTCATAAAATTTGTGTTCATTACTCGAATAAGCTAGTTTGGATTAGGGGGAAAAGGAATGAGATAACCAAATTTGTGACAGCTAAATCCTTCAATTTTAAGCTCACAACCGAAATTTCTGTCGACATGAAATATTTTCTGCGTGGAGAATCGCAGTCAAAGTGTTAAAAAGGACATCATCAAAGTTCTTTTGTCCATGATTGCTAGTATCAGGCTCGCTACGTTTATCTAATCATTAACAAAATGTACGCGTCTGATGTAAAAATGGAATTTAAAATATACCTGATAGTCCAGATATTACCCAAACATGGAAAGGGGATGTTTTAGATGCAAAAACATAATTTTAAATTTTGATTTGATAAACGTATAACCTCCTCAAATCATATGGTATTTACTCCGCCATGTCTCGAGGCGATTCAGTATCGGTGATTTACGTTTCAAAACGATTCTGTTAAAATTGAAAAAGAGGAATATGAATCAAGAAAATGCGTCTTCATAAGAGGCTGGTTCTTCTTAAGTCATCGAACCTAGTGGTTTATTTCAGATTTAAAAATGAAATCAGATATTTGTCTTATATTTATAAAAAGAAATCGTTAACTGTTGTTCCAAGTTTTCCTTATTTCAAAAAGTTATAATGCTCTGCCTTGAAGAATGAAAAATTGTATTCATACGCGATAAATGTATATTCTCAAATCTACAAACTTTATTTATCCCATAACTACGAAAAGTGTACAACAAATAAGTGTTACGATTCACTTCTTAAATAATGAGTTTCATGGACGTGAGTTTCCTCGTCGATCATCGAATGGTAAAATTCTAGAACATGGAACCAAAATTCAAGCGACCTGAGAAGGTAAAAATCATCGCGTGGAAAGCAGCTGCAAATGTAGATATCTCCACGTCTGACAAAAGTCTGAACTACGTGTACCAATAGAAGTTTCTTCAGTTTTATCTGTTAAATCGATTAATTAGGATTACTTTCATAGAACAGAGTTGGTTTTAGGCAGCGTATTTTACGGGCAGTGTATTCTTGTTTTTGCTCACAGTTATACCCTGAGGTATTTTATCCATGTTCTAGCTCTTCATCACCTTCAAAAGCTGATCCCAAAATTTCGATGCAAAATTTAACCTACTTTCCGCCACAGTCTCCACAGACCCAGATTTCTGAACCCATATATGTTGGCTCTCCGTCTCACCCCACCAAGCCGCACTCGCACGCCGGCGTCGGGCCACACTTTAGTCTTGTCAATATTAATCTCGTCTAACTTTCCTTGTCTCCCGAGCCCGTCCCTCCGTTATCCTTGCCGCTAAGCTGACGTCTCAGCTGAAGAGCGAAGTGGCATCTGCGTGGGGAGCTTTTATGAGAGGCTTCTCCTCATGTTGAGATCTCGACGGTCTTACTTTATTAAATTTATGTCTAACATTTATAGCGCTCCTGAGCACTAACATGCACGGGATTAGCAAACATGCAACGTCGTCTTTGCAGTTTAGAGCCCTTACTAGATCTTTTGTGAATTAAATAACAACTACTAATATTTGATAATATATTAGTTTTTACAACTGTACACTGATGAGAACGACTTGAACGTTAATTCTGCTTCTGCATAAAAATATTTGTTGCGTAATCATTTTTCAAAGCGCCGCTTTGTTCCGTGTTTGCTTTAATGAATTCTAAAACCGATTTAGCATCGGAATTTGTCTGGGTCTAGTTAAGGCACTCATATAACAGAAATAAATTCGCATATTTATGACTAAGTAAAAACTGCATTAACATTGCCTTTCGCCTACTTTTTTAAAATGAATTTTCTTCAAAAAATATCTGCCGTAAAAGTAAGAGTAAGCTGTTGTTAGTATAACATTCTTATGCAGTTATTTACATGAAACCTCGCCTGGAAAATTTTTTTGATACGCGGAAATTTCATTAAACATTCCACAGTTGGACCGTTTTCATCATGCATAAACACCGAGTTGTTGGCTGGTAAAAGTGCCGTGGTGTGCATACGAGAGCCTTTAGTAGTCTCCTTCAGAGGCAATACATGTAATGAGTGCGATGAAAAGCCAAATACGCAATAACACTCGCAGTGGCAACAATAACATCTGAGAACGTAATTCGAGGCTTTCCTCTCAAGCGAAAATTGGCGAAAACATACAAAACGTTGTGGGGTTTTGTTGGAGAATAAGATTTGATCTTATGTTCCACTAAATGACGACTTGAATGCATTATGGACGTCAAGAGCAGTCAAACGAGCGTGCATGACTGAAAATAGTTAGCTTCATTTTTACGCTGTCCTATAGTATGAAGGAACAATACACTTGATTGCAAAGTGGAACAACACAAACTTTTTAGAACGCAGTGAACAATCTTAACATGACATTCGGAAAGATCCATGCAATCAAATTCATACAAGCGTAATTTTTTTGATTTCCTTACGAAGGAAGATATTGAATTGGTAAAATGAGATTTAAACTCTTTAAAAATAAAAACCCTGGTTAAGCATTCCAACGAAAGCGCAGGTTTAAGATGTGATAAATTACGAGTGCGATGTTAAACTCTAAGAAAAGAAAAGAAAAGAAAAGCCTGCTTCTTGTGTAATATCCGTCGAATAATGGAAGCCCTTGAAGAAAGATCTGCTGCAATTGTTCTTTAGCTAAAGGATGTAAAATTTATTTATGAGTTTTACTTCACGGGTGTTAACTTATCTGTGTAATTAAAAATACCGCACCAAACAGAGTGATAAATGTTTTGCGTTGATTCACGTTAGCCCCTAGATTTGAAAGCATGTTTCTCCGCAGGAGAAGAAATGATGTTGATGCGCAAGAAAAAAGATTGAGAAAAGTTCTAAGAAAAGACTTACAGTAAGTTCCCTCCAAACAGCGAGCGTCGATGCAAGAATACTGGGAGAAATAATGCTCATTTTAGCTTCTTAAAAATCAGGTACTTCAATTTAGAACTTATGTGTTGGAACAGCTATGAAAGCGTTTCTTCATGAAGCAGACACAACTCAGTGTAAAAACTAGTAGAAATAAGTTGATATCGCGAACAATAGAAGTTTTTACTGAGATAGATATACATATCTATCCTCTTCCCCTAGACTTAGCACCGGGAAAATTTGTTCCCGCAGGGAGCGCTAGTTCGTTTTCAGGAAACAAGCGCTCAATGCACAGCCGTCCCACGCATAGTGCGGTACTAACTATACAGAGCGATCGGTAAATAGCGTGGAAAATATCTGTGTTAGAAGAAGTAATTACACCGCGTTACCAGTAACAAATACGAAGAAAATGCGATTGTTTGCTGGAACAGATTTAGCGCTCTATGCGGGGGACGAATGTACTTCTCTCTGTCGTAAATGTTCAGATTGTGTCTGCTCATGTGTTGGGGCCAGCGAGGTATCATTTCCATTTATAAGTAGCTTTCCGAAAACTCAACCTGTAAACATAGTTTTAGAGATGGGATAGTAAATTTTGATAAAATTACGTGCATAGTTTTTCTCCTACCATATCAAATAATTTCAACTAAATATCGTCGCGTTGACCTCTGTAGAAGCAGATGAGCGTGGCACGATTTAGCTCAATTTGATGGGAAAATTTAAGGCGGAAGTTTACTGCGTCTTCATGTCGGATTAACAGAGATCAAGCGGGCAAGTAATAGTTGTAGTGAAGGAGGCACTGATTTCCCACGGGGAGGAGTGATGACGGTACGTTACTACGGGGATTCTCTTATAAAGATTCTACTCAAACATATTTGAACAAGGCAAAATTTTCGATCGAAATTGGACTACTTAATTTACGTATTAGGTTAGCGTGGTAATTTTATGAGTGATTAAATGACGCAGCTCGCTGACATTATTTAAAATGTTTAGGGACAAGAAAATTTGATGGTTGTCTGACGGCTAATTTGTCATTTTAAAATTCAATTATACATAATGTGTTTCACCTCACGTCACAAGATAGTATTGTTAAATATAAAGGTGCTTCGCATTACTGTGTGGGCTATATCAGGTTACGCTGAATTTTAAAAATATCGACTCTTCCTTAACTGAAGAAGAACGCTTACAGGGCAGCTGGCTTCTATTTGAGAGAACTTTGGTAACATTTGCTCGGTGTGATGACAGGGAGGCTGGAGCGAACTGAAGCGTTTGTTCGAGCTGTTTCAGTCCGCTTTGTACGCTACGATTTCTTCTGAAATTGTGATGGTGGCTTGATGGCGAGAAAGGAAAAACATAGTAGGATGTCAAGGGGTCAGTTGCTTCAAATAATAAATATAATACTGGTGTCGTGTATTGAGGACGCTGGACTGATATATGCCTGACCAATGGTTAACAAATAAGAGATGATAATCTAACCTGTGCCACTGTCCTCAAACGAGTACACCGAGTTATTATCTCTTGAAAACGTCCAACTTCCTCGATTGAACTTCTACGAGAGCCTAGTAAATAACCGTAATGGTGAAATTTTCAGAAGCTATTTCATTTGAAAATGCGATTAAAAAAGATACGTTATTTTAAGATACTTGTAACTTTCCTTATTCTTCAAAATTATTTGAAAAAATTCATAGCATAAAAAGATCTATACTTTGTTACTTTTGTCTCGCAATGACAAGCTCCTCAAAGCACTTCCTCGATATAAGTATTGATAAATGCTCAATTTTGCATTCAACGTAAACAAGAATTCAAAAAGTGGATGAAAAGCACCATTGTAGATGCGCTCTTGCAGCATCAGGAACTCGTGTGTTTGACAGTCATTCTGAGTCTCATAGCTCCCCCATTTCGACACACTTAATTCTCAAAAATCAAAATACACCTTTTGTCTAGGTAACTCGTTCACCTTGAATGTGTAGTGCACGTACAGAAGCAATTGCTCTAACGAGACTTCAGATTTTGTTAAATATCTAGCTATCCAACATTCGTAGAACGCACACAGGATATATGTACATTTTATAGTGCAGATGAAAATACTTGACGAAATTTTTCCTGTACGAGGATATGGTTTCATATACACAAAAAACAAATATGGCGTGGGACAAAAGTTTTTAACTAATACAGTTTCCTAGTTTTATTATTTAGATGAGAAAATTTTATTGTCAATAACTGCTAAAAGACGGTTTTCATATGACAAATTAAATATTTGTATAAAACCCGGTAGTATAAAAGCCCATTTTTCAGTGCATATTTTCTATAGTTCTTCAAAATTCGTCGGTCTTCCCTGATGAACCTTCTTCTTCAGTGTTCCTCTGATAGCATCGATAGAAGTGTTGAGGTCCAAAGATTGCCATGGCTACGAGCAAACATTGATTTTCGTTTTCATAAACCATTTGGATGTTAGTTTTACTCTACGTTTAGGGTCGCTATCTCGTTGAAACGTCCATTTCTGTTTTTGAAATGAACGCTTTACACTTGGAATGAAATTCTTCTCCAATATTTGACGGTACGCCACGCCATCCATCTTCCCATCAACGATATGAAGTGCATTATTTCAAAATGCAACCTCAAACAACTACACTGCCACCTCCGTGCTTTATAGTTAGGATGGTACTATGCCTCTCATAAGCTATTCCTTGTGCTCTCCACACATGACTGAGTTACGACCAAACAGCTCAATCTTAGTTCCATCAGCGTTTCCGAAATGCATGTCTTTTCTTCAAGTATTTTTCATAAAGCTCAGATGATTTGCAATATGGTTTTTGCTCAGCATAGGAGTTTTACGGAGTGTGAAACATTTGCTACTACTACTGCAAAGTTCTTTATTGATGCTTCTTTCACTCACTTCTGTCCAAAGGCATCCAGATCAATTTTTAACTCTTTGCGAGTCACCATAGGCTTATTTTTAATCTATCTCATCCAAAGTTAAAGAGATCGAAGGTCCGTGTATCACCTGACTTTGGTAAGTCTACAGTTGAGCCAAACTCCTTAAAATTACGAATAATTTAGCCAACAGAAGAGCATAACTTTAATCCGCCTAGAAATCTTTCTGTGCGATATTCCTTGACATTGGAGATGAACAATTTACCTCCATAGATATTTTGAAACTTCTTTGACTTTCGGCATGATTTGTTTTAGGTGATCGTATGATACGACGGCTCATCTGCCACTGATCGTGAAATCCCATGCCGAACACAGTTGATTTTTCTTCCCGAAACTTCTAGGATATTCTACCATAAATTCATATTCGATCTGACCGGAAAAATAAGGTAATTATTGTATGAAAGTTATTCCACAAAAAATTTTAAATTCTTTTGTAACCTACCATATAGGATTTCAGTGTATGTGAAGCATTTGGTGCTAAAGTTTCATACTTTGTTTAACCATATCACTTTGTTAACTAGAATTTGTACTCTGTTGAAGTTTTAAGTATGTAGATGTTTAATAAAAAACTTATTGTAAAGTAAGCAGTTACTTGTCTCGCCCCACAGTATGTACTGCATAGTAGCTTTATTTTTCCAATGTAATTCATTCGTCCGTGAATGTGTGAACGAACCAACACTCCGTTTATAAGCAGCTCTCAGAACCATTTCCGCTTTCCTGCCAACGCATCTCGCAGAGTTAAACGTCGCGCACCCCAAGGCTCTCGTGGGTCTTGAGTTCCTGGATTAGTGCAGTTTAATGAGAAGTATAGTATTTTTTAAGTTCAGATAGTGCATTTTATTTTTTTAAATTTGAAAATTCGCTCAATTTATAGCTGAAAACATTCACGTTGCATGTGAAAGCTAGGGGTGAGGAATATTTTGAGTTTTATTTTGACGTTAATTTTACGACAAGGGAAATTTTACCTGCTGGAAATGGACGGCATCGAGCCATACAGTTTCACATTGCAACTCTGCTCCAGTTACGCTTTGCTTAAAAATCTTTGTTTATCGTCAATATCACTTACATACTTCGAATCATGTTGAACCCCATAAAGAATAGTACCTCACTGAAGGGGAAGCAATAAGGTAAAAAATTTTCCTTGACACTCCGATTCAATACAAAACTTTTAAGTGAAAGAAACTCTCTGCGGTATAAATGGAACGAAGGGAAAACTTTCTACTGGGAAATATTGATACAGATTAAGATCGTTGCCACTTTAAATCTAAGCAAGAGAAATTCAGCGTTTTTTTCTGTTATTACTTGATTTACAAAAGTCAATGAAACATAAATTACAATGGAAGTACCATTGTGTAATGAAGTCATAAATTTTACCTGCCTCTATACATAGCAGGAGAGTCGCTTCGAGCTCACGAAGCAAAGGCTTTCCTCACACAAGAGCAATCTCAATTGCTATGTCTGACTGCTTATTACTTAGCACATTCGCTGACACATGACGCACGAGTGGGTCAACTGGTATGTTGCTGCTTTGAGCTCCACTGCTATTTAGCTATATTTAATTGCTCCACTTAGCTCTCGCCCGTGACGCACATGGCATCTTCGTTGATTATGTACTCGCATGGGCTGCAAGTGGTTCCGCTTTGTGGGACCCCTACCATTAGAAAAACTGCAATTCAAATGCTTGATAATAGAAACAATAGTGGTCGCATGGAACAATGAAACTAACTTTCAAGGATGGTGGCAGTAAGCGCACTAAGATCATTTGATATGCATCCCGGAAACATCGTCGTGAAAGAGCTTTCGCGTACGTAAGCGGCCCGGAACCCAGACGCGAACCTCACTGATGTTATGCGCGACTACTTCACTTCCTGTCCAAGAAGAGACTGAAATATAAAGTGCTCTTCAAAAAGCAACTCATTTAAATCGGATGACATTTGTGTTGGGCAGTTTAAAAGCTTGCTTTAATCGTAATAAATATATTTGGGTAATTTTTAAAACACCGTTAGCGTTGGTCTATGCTACTCTTGCCTCAGGACGCAATGCAACACGTCACAGAGCACTTCACAACTGAGCATCGCGTTCTTATTGTGAAGACATTTTAATTCAAATTTGGCACCCTATATGGAGCACCCAATAGGATAGGATCCACTCATAACCATAAATAAAATTATGTAGAAGTAATTCGTTGAAGGCGTATTTCCATAACTTGATTTCTGAGTGAGCTGTAGTTATGAAATCCGTATTCACGGAGACCTACCTTTAAGATTATGTTCCCAAGTTGAATCTAGACACCAGACTCTCACAAGAGGAGGCCTCAAGATGCGCGCTGCTCTCATGCCGCTTCGCTCTGGCTCTTGCCTTCTGCATTACAGTACGATCAGCTTGCACCAACCGATAGATCACAATTGTCCGAGTGTCTATAAATAAATGGTAGGCACTGGCAGCGAATCTCCATTTGTCAGAGCCCCAGGTGCAACTTTCCGCCTGCTACGAAGGCGGAGATGCATCGATTTTCACGAATACTTCCGGGTTTGCAAATGTTTTCTTGGAGACCCTTCCCTTCAAGTCGATTTTCCTTTGGCTACACTCGCAGCTCGAAAAAGATATAAGAAATATTTTATAAAAGTTTCGACGATGTCTCTTGCAAGCCCCAGGAGCGTGTAATTTATTGCGCGTGACTGGAATACGAGGCGATTGAGTTAGCTAAATCCTTTTAATTCGCTCTCGAAAACGTCTTCTCGCTAATCCAATAACTGGAATAAGTTACCCGGACGTTGTTGGAACTCATGCTACATTCGAAGGTCATAGGTCATAAAGCGATCACTGCATTACTAAGTTAGTGTGCTTCTCTTCCTCCAGTACTGAGAACGTTACAGTTAAGTTATTCTGTACCACATTATTTAGGAACATCACGAGAAGTGCGTAGAAGCAATACTTATTTTTGTGTTCCAATTTCTGCGTATAGATACAAAACTCAACACGTTGTCTTAACAACTGAGTGCAGATTGCAAGAAGACTGTCGCCTGAAGAACTGTCGCGTCTCCAACACGACCGCCGTCAGACCTGTAGCGTCGGGCGAGTTAATGACTCGAAGACTGATGGAGGCAGTCTTGATCTCAACGGATCTGCGGCACTGCATTGGGGTGTGCTGACAGAGATTCACAAGCCACGGTATACGAGATCAGGACAATCAATCGTGACGCAAATCGAGTTAATAACGTCAGCTCTAGATTACTGTTTGAAGCCTCTAGGCTTAGATAGGATGGCAAGATGTATGCCGAAACAGTCCATCTAGAGAATTGTGATCAGATCCACCACCCCTAAGCGGATGTCCAGGAATTAAGGCAGTCGTACGGAAGCTCTGCGAGTATGCTTTGCTAAACCGCGCAAGCTCAGCTGGTATTCCTGTCTAAACTCCACATGCTGCTTTGATATTCTTATCTGTGCAGTACAAATTCGGCCCAGATTTTTCTCTGAACAACGTTAGCTGACCCGTATTTTTATCTGAACTTTAATACCTGTTTAGCCAGTATTCTTAAGAAGCCATTGTAGATTAGTTGGTATTTTTATCAGAACTGCGCAACCTCAGCTAGCGTTTTTACCTGCGCCCCGTCAGCTCAGCTGGTTTTTTTTATCTGCACCCCGTCGGCTCAGCTGGTGTTTTTTATCTGCACCCTGTCATCTCAGCTGGCGTTTTTATCTGCACCCCGTCATCTCAGCTGGCGTTTTTATCTGCGCCCCATCAGCTCAGCTGGTGTTTTTATCTACACCCCGTCAGCTCAGCTGGTGTTTTTATCTGCACCCAGTCAGCTCAGCTGGCGTTTTTATCTGCACCCCGTCAGCTCAGCTGGTGCTGGTATTGTGGCAGCACAAAAAAAAACACCATCTAAGTTCTACGCACAAGCGCACTGGGTGAGCTTGGGAACAGGGGTGTACGCTGCAGGATCGGTGGGTTGCATTATGCAGTCACGGCAGCTGTCGCGGTCCACAACTCGGAATACGGCAGGTGCGCAGCAGCGGTGCCGCAGTAAAGAGAAATGTGTGATGGCGAAACCTCAATCGAAATGGAGTTTATAGTCGTACTCGACACTGGTAACCGAAATTAAATGCATAAAAGCGCGTTTAATTCGCACCTGTAATATAACAGCACCCTAATTGCTCGAATGCACCTTATAACTGTTTCGAAAGTATTTGGTCGCTGATTTGAATTAACAACCAGCCGCCGCTAGAAACTGATTGAACCTTTTTCCAAGCGCTTCAGAAAAAAGAGGAAAACGTTTTTATTCGCATAATCCTACTTTCTGGAAGCGTTATATTTGACTCATATTCCACCAAGCCCTAAATTTCATGTTTTTCAAATTCAAGCGGAATATCGAATATAAATGCCGGTGCGCTTTTTGCAATGAGTGCATCGAGGAAGTTTCGAANGCAGACGCAGGCCGCGCTTACCAGCCGATGCAGACGCAGGCCGCGCTTACCAGCCGATGCAGACATAGTCAATTCACACGACGCGTCAGGCAGGCGTTCTCGAGAGAACACAACAATGAAGTACAATGCATTGCTCACCCGACGCTTCAAATGTGCTCAGGTCATGGTGTAGTGTCTCAAAAATTCCAGTTTCTTGGTTGTCCACTGAAATTTCCAGGCACTTCATAGCCACAAGACAGCTATAAGACGCAAGTAAAATAACAACTTTGTGTGCAAGCTTCCAACACATGCCAGCAGCTGTGTTACAGCCACACCTTTATGTTTCGTGCAGCCAATAGAGAACAGAGTACCCTAGCCACGACACAAAAAGCTCCAATTTTGATTTTAGGGTGTAGAAAATCATCTAATTCTCGATGTGTCGAGTCCGACGTTCCCTACTGAGACGACTTGGAAGTTATGCTGCACTTACGAAATCAAATTACTACTCTCAAGAAGTACATATGAAATGCAGATTTTTTTCAGATCTCCAAAATGAGATTAACTTATGAAAGTTTGAAATAACCCGACGTTGACCGGCAGCGACCCCACAATATGTGTCGTGCGTGTGTTTCTTATGATGGACGAAGCTTTCAGTTTTACTAGAGTGAAGCTTTGCGAGTATCCTTGTATTTTCATGGAACTTAATATCAAGCGTCAGCCCTCGTCGCTGGGCACCTACGCTGCAGATCCGTTTGACAAATTTGCTAAAATGGCGTTTCCAACACTCGTGTTTTTCTCCCGTGCAGCCTACCTGCAGGCCACGCACACATGTGCAGCCTACCTACTTTGACACGTGCAGCCTACCTGCAGGCCACGCACACATGTGCAGCCTACCTACTTTGACACGTGCACCCTACCTGCAGGCCACGCGGACAATCTGTCCTTCAACTCTGAGTAGAGCTAGAGTTTGGATGCAAGCTTGGATTGGATTCAAACTTCTATTAACAAAATTAATTAAGTTTTTATTTTGAGTGATTTGAATATTCAGACACTGAACCGACTTGCTTAACAAAGAATGAGATCTTGAGCCGATTGACCCGCGCTTAAAATGAGGGCACAAATTTACATGAAAATTCCTGATGAAGTTGAAGTGAACACCAGGAAGTATTCGAAATACGGCTGCTTCCTAAAATTCAAAAACGTTTTTCCAGAAGATGGAGCTGATGCAGTGGATGCTACTTGAGTAGACCATAAAGTCATAATACTATATAGAACTGCCGTAATTTCAAAGATCAGACCTGACTACAAACTTCATTTCAAAACGTCGAGTTTTCTTAGAATTTGTGCGATGCCTTAGTAAACCAAGCACGAGTTCCCGGTAATGAACACTGAGGTAGTCGACATTTGCATTGTAAACTACTCATTTGCAGGCTATCATTAATTAATATTATGACAAAAGAATTATTCCTGCAATTAGACTACCTTTACATTTGCCCGAAACTCTGGCAGTAGCCTTATGAAACGTGTCCAGTTACTGCAGTACCACTGGTCCTCTTAGGTTGAAATGGCAAAATCGAATTCCAAATTACCCAGCATGCAGAGTATAATATAAAGTGAGGGACACGACTGACTTGCGGTAACAGGTGTTTTACATACAGCGCCAGTCAACAGCACGGGTGTGACTCGGCAGAATATCGAGAATATGAGGGACGCGAAAGACTTGGCGCTACACGTGCTCCGCAGAGCCAGCGACTCTGCGACTGCGACTCTGCGACTGCGACTTTGCAAACAGAGAACGTGCAGCGTCTTTTGCCTCATCTGCGTACGGCGAGAGGCTGACTTCTACCGAGTTTACCCACATCGTCATTTCTAAAGAAAATTTCATAAGTTACTTTTGTCGTAGCATTGTGAAATGAAAATCGATGGCGACTATTAGAGTTGAATTGGTGGCGGTTCATGTAAGACGTCTTGGAAAGTTTCCCCACTCAAGAAATGCAAATGGTTAAACTTGAATGGGAAAGAATGCAATAAGTATATACTGATACGATGTATTATTTCTATTATCATATTTAGATGAGTATGAGACGAGAAAATATTAAGCATGCACATAATTTTAGCTTTTATGAGAGTCATCACTCGTTCAAAGTTTGTGTAAGCTAGACCACGCTTTCTAAATCGATGGAACCCCTTGTATGAGAATTATATTAACAAAAAAACAAGTTTATAAAGAGAAAAGTCTGAAGAATAAATCTTGGCGGAAATAATTTGAAAATCTAAGTTTAGCATTTTATACGCCATGGATATCATATCGTGTTTGTAAATCAGGCTTTAACCCATTTCTTTTGACACTGTAGTCCTTGAGCTGGGGAAAGCTAAAACTAAATTTTAGCCATGTGAAGGAGAGCTCGCGTGTCAATTCCTTTACAAATGTGATTCTCTCACAAACTAAAATAGTTTGATGAAAACCAGCGACTTTGAATTTTGCGCCCAAAAGACTTGCATTATACTAGAAAGACTTGGATTACAGCTAACAGAACATAAACTTCACTGAACAAATGTGGATCCCGTCACATAGGATAGGAACTATACAGCAGAACCAATTTAAGTTTGTAAGGAAGGACATAGACTGCACACTACAGACCTGGACTGCACAGGACGGCCTTGTATTGTTCCGACTGCGTATTGCGGGAACCGATCGGCTGATTTAAACTCAACGCCAAACTTTTTTTGAAAACTTCACATTGATCCTGGTTTTCTGAAGCCAGAAAAATGCATGAGCACACGTAGATGAAATTATTGTATATTTTACATTCATTGACAGGCGCTGCTCTAAACATTCATCAGATAGCATCTCGTCAGTCATTTTAGAAGTTTCTGACTACGATAAGCGCATGGGCCGCTAACTCTCCGTCCATTTGGAAAACACTCAATAAGCATTGGAAGAAATCTGTTCATCAAGGATACCTGTATAAAATTGTAATCGTATTCAACTTTTAAATCATTCAAATTCAATACAACTGCGGGCAAAGAAGAATATCTCATCTTCCGAAAATTGAAATTCGAAAGACTATGAACTGAAAAATTTAACTTCCCTTTAAGTTCAGTTCCACTCCGTTAGAACAAAAGCGTTTCTAGAAGGTTCACTTGGGTTCCCGGATGCACCCGCAGATACCATTCAACAGCCTTTGCAGCACACTCCCTATTTTTCAGTCCACATTGATTGCGTTGCTACCGCCACTGTGAATGATTCCAACAGTCTTGCTCCTCCTAACTTCTTTGGATGGGAAGCAAAATAATACAACTTCTGTATTGGACACAAACAAAAAACCTGCGAGTGCTCAATGACACAAGATTTTTCAATCTAGCAGAGTGGTGAAAGGAAACCAGTAGTGAAAGGCTGGCAGCCAGTAGAGACGGCGGATTTTCACGAATTTCATCGTCACTGTAAAACACAGACACTAAAAGCACCTATAGAGTCTGCTTTCTAAAAGAATACGTCACTTTGCATAAAAATAGATAAATTGGCTTCAAGAAACAATACTAAACTTACTTGTGTAGACTATACCGTCTGCATTACAGAAAGGGAAGTGTTTTCACGCTTCTTTCTGTATGTTTGCAATGAAACAAACTTCGCAAGATCAACTTAGTCCGTAAAATAAGAGCCTCCAAAACAGTTCACGACAATTTTTTATGCCTGCAAAATTCATATGCGTGGAAATGGATGTTTCATTTTTGTAAAAGTGTCATATTACACGTGTCGCGATACACTGATATTGAAAATTTCACCATACTGAGATCAGGAGCGCACAAAAATTCAAATAAGCCTGTCCTTCGTGATCCAATTCTGGACCTCGAAATAGATAACAAATATCAATGTACGTTATGTTAGCAATTTTCGCTCAGTTCTGAATATTAAATTAGTACATCGTTAGCGTTATTAACTAAATTTAGTGCACTAAAATCCTATGGAGTCGCTCGCTGCTTGATTGGCATACGAGGAGCAGTAAACTTGTGCATGGGATCAGAAAATAGAATTTATTTCTCACTACTACTCTACTCTGCTATTCTTCCAGTCCTATGATTTCGAATCAACTAATTTATTCTCTGGTAAAATTGTATTGCGTATTCCAAGCGATTCAGATTAGGAACCGATGTTTTTCACGTCTTTAAGCATGCAAATGACTTCAACCTAGTAAGGTTTACATTTTTTAAATAAATTTTTGAACGTAAAAAGTGCGTCAGAAAAAATGTGGTTCTCACTTCCACCGAGGGACGAAAGGAAAAAGACAAATTTTTACACCTGGAAAGCTCTCAAATTTTCGAATTGATGGAAGTGAAAAACATTGAGCTTGATAACTGAGCACCAGGAGGTCCAGGCTGCCCTCGAAAAAATAATGCTATGACTGCTTGATGAACATTAAATTGCACCACACTATTGTAAGAGGGAAATGCTCCAATTTGTCAGCAATGCCCGGTAGAAAATGTTCATTATTATACCTATTAGTATTAACCATACAGAGCGTTGAATAAATTTTTTTAAATTATATGCAAAATAAGTACTACATCATTCTTGAAAGAATACATTCAAAACTGCTTAACTCGGTTAACCTAGAGCATCCCTCTCTCCCTTCGTATGTCTCTAAAGAAGTTCTGTAGTTCTTGGTCTGTTCTTGGACCTCATAACTATAGCACCTCGGCATCAAGACGTAGATGACACCCATTAGCAACACCACCCTCAGTGAGGAGGACCTCACACCAACAACAAATTTTGATGTGAAATGCCCCTACCCCTAAGAAAAGGTCATTTCGTAGAGCGAGTTTCTATTAAGGTAACTTTTTTTCAATCATTCGCCATACATACTTGCTTCGCTCTGATTACCAACCCAAAACATTTAACATAACTAGTAAACATGAGTAAAATAAACTGGTACGGTGAAAGTGTGATCACACTTACAAAATAAAAAATTGGTAAAATATACTGATAAGGCGAGCGTGTGCGGCGCTCATACCTTGAAAAGTAAACATACGTAAAGTAAATTTGATCGCCATGCCAGTTTACCTCCCAGTTTACCAGGCACCAACCAACTTACAAGGCGAACGTTTGCGGCCCTCATACCTTAAAAGTTAATTAGTAAAATAAACTGATGAAACGAGAGCGTGCATGCGGTACTCACGCCGGAGCCAGGCTCGAGCATGTGGGCGAGCGTCTCCCTGGTCGTGAAGACGGGCTTGCTGAGGCCGCCGCGGGAGGCGGGACTGAAGAAGTACAGCGAACGACCCGCCACCTTTGTCCTGAGGGAGCGAGACGTGCACTTCAGCTTGCGGGTGTCGGTCGAGCTCCGACATGTCAAGTACACGAGTCCACAGAAAATTCTAGCAAGTGCTTACCACTTCCGTGTTGTGGATCCGAGTAAAAGATATTCGCAGAATTTTGTGATTTGTTAAGAAATGCATGAGAAAGATTTACAAGAATTTAAAATGATTATACTAAAACTGATAGAAGTGGACCTTCAAATTCTTCAAGTACTAAATGAATTCGTAACCTGACGAGGAATCTACTTCAAAGTCTGAGCCAAACATTTTTCAACGAAAAATATGCAAGGCGTAATTTAATTGTGACGCTTTTCCCTTAAAAACCAAGAGTAAAGTGGTATTTTGCTAAGGTGTTTACTCCTGCACAAGGACTTGAGACCAAGTCTTGCCACGTCACCACGGCTTGAATACCGTACTCACCAGTGAAGCAGTGCATGCACTCATACATAGTGATGGCATATTGAGGGGTGCATAATATTCTCCAATTGAAGGGAGACACCTCAACATCACCTTTGTGAACGTAGGGATACTCGCGATAAAAAGCTATTTTTCAATGAAAAACGACTATAATGTTTGATTGAAAAGAAAATTTTGAGATTAGAAAAGATTGTTCAAAAATAAACTATCGACGTACCCAAAGATTCGTATTACGTAGGATCATACTAACGTATTTGTATGTACTTCAGACACAAGTCTAATACTCGAGTATGAGAGAACGCAGAATTAAGTATGTCGAGGGGCTGGGTATCGCCAGCCCCTCACTCCGCTGCGCAAGACTGTGCAGTCCTGCCTGCGCTACTCTAACTAATTCTTGCTCGTTTTACCCCGCTCCGATGTCTCTGATGACATGTATGTTTGAAATTCGAAGTGATTAATAATTTTGTATAATAACATAAACAAAGTAAAGGAAAGTAGACTTGAATATTACTGAAATACTTCTTATCTCTCATAAACGCAAAGTGTTCTTGACGTGAAATGGAGGTAGCGCTGCGAGAGAGATAAATACAGTAGTTGTTGATGCCTTATTGATTGTTAAACGATCGTATTTAGTAATTTATGTGACAAAAACGAATGAAAAATGACTCCAATTCCCTAGTGAAAGTTAGTATACTTGCCTGAAACATGTCGTCGAGTGTCTCTTAAATGGATAGATCTTCTACTCGTTTCACAAGTGGATATTGAAATGTTTTATTGCTGATCTGATAACGCAACAAAACTCCGCACCCGAGCGGACACAAAATTACAAACAAAAATTACAAAATTACAAAATTTAATTACAAAACTTTTATGATTCAATTTTTTCAAGATCGCAGTACAAGCACCTACGAGGCATTGAAGACATTAGTATCCCATGAAAACACGCCGAGGGAACGATATTTTACCTGTGGCTAAAAATCACATGTTCTGTGGTGATGTGCCGAGGGTAGAGGTACGCCCTCAGCTGGTACTTGTAAGGACTGACATTTATGATGGAGACCGGAGGCCTGACGCCGGTCATCCCTGGCGCGTTACTCGGAGCATTTGTGCTGATAGCGCAAGAAACGGAGGTCGTGGTGCTGGTCGTGGTAGAGGTGGTGGTGCTGTGGCTCTGTCTGTTTCTGGAGTTATTGTTCGAATCATTCCTTAATTTCATCGAAAGGGACATCTGGGAATGGAAGGGTGATGAGGAGGAAGATGAGGCTGTAGCAGCTGCAGACGTGGAAGACGACGATGGGGAACTGATGGGGGGAGGAGATGAAAACGGGCTGAGAGGAGGCAATTTCGGAGACCCGGGTGGAGAGTCTGAGAAGCTTCTATTCGCTGATATAATGTTGGTGGCTTTCATGAGGAAACTCTCGTACAGGTTAGAGGGAGACGCTGAAGCCGTGGATGAAGACGTCTCCTGGGCGGCGGTGCCGTTGGCCATGGCAGGGCCAGAGACGGTGGCGCCTGACGCCTCGCTAGCTTGCAGGGGCACTGGGATGGTGCACGGTAGGAGGGTCGGAGACTTGAGGGAGGACTGGTAAGGATTGTAGTTGTTCTTCTGGGAGAGAGACGGGTTGTAGCTCGTGAAGATGCCCAGCCGGGGCGAAGGAGGAGGCGTTAGATGTTTCGATGGCACCGCTGACGGGCTTGAGGAGGGGGAAAAGGAGACGGAGGGAGTGCCTGCCCCGAAGAATGACATCGCTGGATCAAAGCACCCGGCCTGGAACGAGAAAACTGTCATAAACACGTTTGTTGGAGATAATATCTTCATGCAGTCGCTCAAGTGAGGACAAACTATATGAAGCCGTTACATGATTTTCAAGTCAAAGAAAGTTATTAACAGTAAATTTTATGAGCGAATTAGAGCTGAAATAAAATTAGACTTGGAAAGAAGGAAATAATGAAGAATTTTTGCATACAGCCGCCGTCAGAGCGTTTGATTAATTCGTCTTGATAATACCTCAACATTACTGACAGGAAAAAAGGAGAATCTTGACCGTTAAACAATTTAGTTTCATTGTCGTTCACGATGTGATCTAAGAAACGTAAACTAAAAAAAGTAATTCCATTAAACTTTTGGCCTATGAAATAACACAATAGGTTTTAAGCTTAACCGTTCAATTATGGAAAGGAACTTACGTTAGTGCAGATTATTTTACTTTAATGGTAGATCATACGAGATCCCGCTGAGGAACGAAACGTTTGTTTTACAGTTTTTAGTAGCCAGACTTAATTGAGGACATGTACACATCACGAACAATAGGGGCATATTCATTTGTCTAATCTAAGCGTTATTTTGAAATGAAAGTTTTAGTAGCTATGTGAAAAGAATGTTTATAAGTTTTGACGTGGTATGTATGTACTTGTTCGTTTAAAAAAAGTTTCAGTCACCATATTTTCATTAGAGGAGACAAATTCACTATCCAAGTTACGTTGAATTTGTTCAAATCTACCGTAGGAAAAGTAAGATATTTAATGTTGGGATTTGGACCACGACCAACGTAGACCTGCATCAAAAATGTTCTTTTTCATTTGGTGTAAGATTCATTGTGCAAGTTACTTCAACTTTAAATTTTTATTTTTATTTCGTCATATAGAAAGCAGTTGCGTTTACCAACCGACGTATAAGAACGATAATTCCGCTTGGTAATTATTTCGATGTTGAAGCCCAACTGGTTCCTCAAGTATGAACGTGCTGACGACCTACGTAGCTTATCTTTGCGACGAGTTTGCAGTCAGCAAAGTAATCGCCTCAACGAATTGCTTGGGTCTGCGTGTGAATGTGATCATTTTAACTCACTTCCTTATCGAGGAATAAAATTATTTGAAATTTTCCTGAAGCCATCCCGTTTTAGGTTTTCCTATGAATTGAAATTATTTAAATTTCCTTAAAAATTGATAAGTTTCGTTTCCTATGTATGTGAGAAATGATTCTTGAATGATAAAATTGCATAAAAATTACTGTAGTCGTGGAAAAAAATTCAGATAGACGTAAATTTGAAGTATAAAGGTCTTTCTGGGTGAAGAGTTAAGGAATTTCAAATTTTATTCAAATTGATCTTCAATAGCAACAGAAACGCCGTCCAAGCGTTCATTTAGACTTCAGTTTAAAGAATGGTAAGGAAAGTTACAATTTTTATTTAAAAATAATTAACCAATAAATTTAAATTTACGTACAGATTACAAAGCATATTAATCATTGCAGAAGAGCGAGTGTGACCTGCAATAATAAATCCCATTGACCTGGGGTGGGTTCCAGCAAGGTCACTTACTAGCACTCAACCCATAACATCCAGCATGGAAGCTCGTCGGTCGTGATTTGGAGAGTTTTCTGTCTAATTCTTTCTTCAAAAATCACTTCGCTGCGCTCTCAATGCTAAGACAAGGTAACAAAATTCTTTTACATTATCGCCAGACCGCATTTGCCGTACTAACGGAACGTAGTGAGTGGTAGCATGTCGAAAAGTAAATTAGAACGCGTGATTTATTCTCTCTAGAGAGTGATTTTAACGCAGAACATCACGACTCAAGCGTACGAGTTTGTTGAAACAGCGAGTCCAAAGCCCTTTTTTAAAGTCATAAAATCTGATTAGTTTTAAGAGTTTGCTTGAAAACATCGGGAGTCATAAATGATAGTTTTCAACTCGTGAACTCAAAGACCTTTAAAGGAAAGTTTCTCTATTGAAAAGAGACATCCTTCCTCCTACCTATATATGTTTCTACCGCTCAAATGCGACTTAGTTTTTATATTTAGTTTTACTACTGGCTGCAAGGCAGAGCCGTGAAAATTTTGTTAATAGTGTAACTCAGTAATAACAACGTGAAACTATGAATCACTGCCCACGATGGCAATGCATGTACTGTAGGTTACAATTACAGGTGTTTTTTGATGTTCTACCCATGGAATACAAGACTGTAATATGCATTCTATACTCAGGGCACTACATCTAACACCAGTTTTCCAGGATGTTAAATAAGTTGGCTGCCTGAAAGTTGACTTAAAAATAATTCTAATGCTGAAATAATAACGTATCATCAGTGTAGCTATCAATGAGTCTAGACATCAATAATATTGGAAATCAGCACGAAATTATTACAATTTACACGAAATTACAGGACCATACAAGTTGACGAGTAATATAAAATTTATTAATCATAAACGGATTGAAGGAAGCTTCATTCTACCACGGGCTCCACAGACTTGCTGCTGCTGCTGTTGCTGCAGCTGTGCAAGAACCTGACGAGCTCTCATCTCTCCCTGCTTAGCTCTGTTTTTTCTCGCATTTCTATTGTCCGGAGAACATCTCAATCCACTTTAATTGTGTCAGTAAAAGGTGGTCTGGCTGACAAGTAGGCAATTAGAGGCACTTGAGAGGCTTTTCGTAGCAGGAAAGCGGCCGCTGAGGATGATGTGATCGCTCAAAAGCTCGGCAGCGAAGTTAAAATAAAATTCCCTGCAGCTTGCGACCAGTTCTTTCGTGGATAGTTTGACCTATAGAACTAGTTTCGAGTTTTGTCAATACCGGTGGTAAAAATCAGCCCTAGTTTTCCTCAAAGTCCAACTCGGAGTTTGAAATTTCAGTATAGTCCCATTCACAAGAACTGGAACGATGACTAAGAAGAATACTCGTGCAAACTATTCGTTTGAAGCGATGATGACGTGGAAATGTAAATTCAAGGAGCAAGCACCAATTGCCTATGAAATGATACATTTTTAAATATATGTCATTAGAATTTATAGAAAAAATTGGCTATGTGATAAAGTTCTAGAACGTTGTGCCATTGTCACTGTGAAAGCGAAAAATTTCTGAAATTGAAAAAATCACATTTCGTGTCTCTCACTTCTTCTTTCAAAATAATCGGCTTCGATTCTAAAGCATACTTTAATCACGCCGTCTTTAACATTAAATGCTCGCAAAAACGCTATCTGCCGTGAATGAGTTTTGAATGAGAATTTAAGGATTTTAGGACCTAGAATTTAAATGAGTTTTCGGCAGTTTATTCGACTCTGGAACGAATATTCGCACAGAAATTGAAATGAATCACACCATGACAATCCAAATAGAAACAAGATCGTAAATAGTGTATTCAAAAGAATATAACCTAAGATGGAGAATCTGAATGTTGTCGCTAGTCTACGGACTTTACTACTGAGATTTACTTTACTTCGTCCAGCGGTCACCAGCCAACATCAAGCTGAATCTCTCGCCGATATTACGAAGCCTGAGAGCCATAAAGGAACATTCCCTATTGCAGCCGGCCTGCCCCTGCTTGCAGAGGCATCAAATGGCAATCCAAAACGTCATTTCACACGTCACCTCAGCGGCTCCAGAGCCTCGGTCAGAGTGTTTAATCTGACAGAAAGGCGCTCAGGTCGTGGCTCGTGAGGCGAGTTTCAGAGAAATATTCTGACGGAGAGAATTTGTTACTTCCTGCTTCTGAAGGTGCCTTCCTAGCTGCTCGCTCACATCGCGAGCACGAATGAACGGTGAAAATATTTTAGCGAAGCCTTTTGAAAAACCCGATGATCCTCTATCTTCTGTCCTATGCTTTCTAAAAATTATCAGTTTTTCATTGTATGTATTTCTTTATGTTTCTTATTTGGACATCTGCTACATTGGTTGAAGAATTTTCTTTAAATTTTTTCCATGAATTTAGATGAGCTCAAATTAATGCTGTTCGATGAATACTATACAGAACTATAGAAATAAAAGCTATCCATACACGGTATAACATTTGCCTGGATGTTAGACTTTGAATACAGCTTGTTTCTAGCTGACCTGGTAAAATAACAGAATTGTGTGAGAACATCCGATGCAGTACAGGTTTTTCCATAGTCTAAAACGTTAATAATATAATTAGTTAATTTAGCCGATGATTTCAGCACTCAAATTTAGTGAAGTAGCAATTCCAAATTGGTGCGTCACGTTTGTACACTCGCTGCCGTCCAATACAACAAAAGATGCAAAACATGCGAGGTAAGAAACTTTAAAAGTTTAGAAGGTAGACATTGATGGGAGGTTTGTCCAGAGGGCTTAAGCCATTAATGGGGTCTTAAGCCCTCTGGACAAACAATAAGTTAACTGTTATTAATATGGTGTAGATCTCCACGAACGCGAATATTGGTGGTAATTCTGGGCGGCATTGTGTTGGCAAGTGTTTTAATGTACACTGGTCGATTTCAAACCACTCTGTCATCAACTGATCTTGTAGTACGGCTGCATTACGTGGACGACCTTCTCGACGTATAAATTTTTTTTCAGGTGATCCCATTAATTTTTTATGGATTCATATCTGGGAACTTTGCTGGCCAATCTAAATGCTCGACATGTCCTGAATGACTGTCAATTAATGATCCGGAAGTTTTCATATTGAAATAGAGGAAAAACAGCAGGCCTTTCTTCATTCAGATATTTTACAAACGGCAAAACTTGGTTATCAATTAGCTCAGTGTAGCCATGCTATTATAGTTCAGTTTGAAAGATACTTCAACTTCTGTGTAGCTCCAAATATTTTGAAAAATCATGGAAAAACTGTACTTAGAATACGCTGGTGTTAATTAATAGTGGAGAACATTGAAAAGCTATCATATTAAATAAATTATTAAATTATTAAAGTTAGTAATAATTTTAAAATAAAATTTAATTTTTAATAAATTAAATTAAATTAAATTAATAAAACTTCAAAAAAAAAATTCTGTTATTTCATATGCTATCAATTGTTATAACTGTATTTTTTGTCGCATAATAAATATTCAAAATGGTTAAGTCAATTTTGAACCACCCTGTACGTATTCGTATTGGTAATCACGAACACGCCGAATACATATTCTTTAATGAAGTAGATGCACTCTCAATTGCATTGCAATGAAATTACGTTGCAATGACTGCAATAACTGCAACGATATTTTCAACACGGGAAGGGTTTCCGATATTTCTTAGGAATGAAACACATGTCAAATGCTAGACTTCAGAAAAACCATATGGTTACAAAGTACAAGATAATCTGAATAGGCCACTTATTGCTCCTTTGTAAGTTAAAATAAGACGGACTTACGACGTAGCCCGCAGCATAAATAAAAAGGAAGAATCATGTCGCAATCAAATGTGGAAGTCAGTGACGAGTATTTTGAGGCAGCTATTCCGCAAGCTACTTCGAATGACAGGAAGCGCTTACTGTGCGAAGTACAAACGTTTAAAAGAATGTAAGGTCATACCTAAATATAAAATGCATGTATACTTAGAGCGACAATGCAGGAGACATTGAAAGATTAAATGAAGGAATGAAGAAGAACGTGAACTGCAGGTACAAGAAGTGAACTCCTATGTAGATGGAGAAAACCCAAATGATTGATGTAAAAGTATCGACTCCTAGAAAGAAGAACAATTATGTGCAAAACGCTTCCATGTATTTCAAGTTTCTGCTTCACAGACCTCATTTTGAGTAGTGGAACATCTAATGTGCCTGAAGCAGTATTTTAAAAAATAACCTCGGTTATCTAAAGTCTCCTTCAAACTTATACGCAAACTGCAAACGTCGCCTAAAGCTATGCAGATACATGCGTGAGGTTGATCATGATAATTACGACAAAGCGAGGCAGGAAAACTTGGATTAATTAGGCACAAATTTTTCATGGTTTCAAGGGATACTAAAGGCTAAGTTAATGAATTTAAAAGGTATTAAATTTCGAACCTTCCTTAGAACAAAAATCATATTTGAATATTTTAAGACGTGTGAAATATTCCGCGGTATTCCAAAGAATTTCTTTGTGTTGTTGATATCCTCGGAAAACTTTGTAGAGAAAATGGTCGAATACTTCCAGCCGGGACGCTTTTTGCAAAGGAAAAAGCCACACTTGATTAAAGCCCGCTGCCGGAAACTGTTGCTCAGATTCTTCTGAAGACTTCGGAGCCCAAATATGAGATGCAAGTTATTTGTACAGCATCTTTGAGGTACATTATTTGCAGTTGAAAGGCTCAGGAGTAATGAGTGTTTAATACAGCACACTGGCTCTATCGGAATCTATTATACACTGGCCGCGAGACCATGCACTATTAACAGTTACCTTGTTTTGGACTTGCAGTACAAACAACATTAATACTCTATTTTAAAATTTCACAAAATATTTTTAGAAATTGAATATCTATTTAAAGCAAATTTACTTCACCTAATAAACACTGGATAATTTCTTTGTTCCCTGCTCCGGCATTGCAACCATTTAATAAGTAAGAAATAATAATTTTGCCAGACAATTAGAGTTTTTCCCCCACCACCTGCATTAGTCTACATAAGCTCCAAGGACAAGAACTTAGTCCCCTATCGTTTCGAACTCCAGTTATTTATACGTTCATCAAGAGGTTTTCCAAGCTATCACCGAAGTTCAGGCTGCATGTAAGTACTGAACAGGCATCAGTCTAGATTCAGAGCTGGCTAGGTATAGCCTTGTTTCTTAATTATTCCACTACAATAGGACGAAAGCAAGACATCTTGGAATGGCAAAAAGGTTCCATTGCATTTGGTCGGGCTATAGGACACTCAGTGAAGAAAGAAGTGGAATTTGCTGGTGTTTCATGCTGCACTGTTATGTGGGTCTACTAACAAGATAAATAACTCGGTCCGTACTGCAATTTGAGACAAATTTCAGTCGGAAGAAACTTCTAACCGATATGGACCGTCGCCGTGTGTCTCGAATTGTTGACCGGAACTGTTTTGCATCAAGGATGGAATAGCTGCAAAACTTCAATGATGGCCCGTTCTTTTCTATTTGTGAAAGAACTCTCCGTAGGAACTCCATGATGTGTATACAAGGGCCTAATGGTTCGTAAACAGCCAATGGTAACTTCTGCCCACAAGACCACTCGTATAAGCTGGGCCAAAGTCTATGTACATTGAACTGTAAAGGAGTGGAAAAGTATCATGTGGTCAGCTGAATTACGTTTATGTCTCTACAGTATAGCAATGGTGCCCGCAGTTATGTTCATCAAAGACCTCATGAAGCCTTCAACGTAGCCTGTGTTCAAGGACAGACTCTGCTCCTCCTCGTATGGCCTCTTGCAATAAGTTTTGTTGAAGGCTTTGTGAGATTTTTGATGAACGCGAAGATGGGTTTTATTGCTGTAGAGATAGAATCATGATTCATGTGACCACATAACACTTCTCCTCTCCTCTACAATCCAATATGTATGTGCTTTGGCCCAGTTTATACAAGTGCTCTTGTGGGCAAATGTTTTGATTCGCCGGTTACTAGCCACTCTGCCCCATACATGCATTTACATGGTGTTCCCTACGAAGATTTCATTCAGTAATAACGGGAGAAGAGCCATCATTAACGTTTTCCTGTAGTTCCATCTTTGATGAAAAGCGATACCATCACTCTTTTCTTTTTTCTATACCGTCAATTTTAGAATCGTGGCTATAGAAACTAGGCCTCAAAGCAACCCGTCATTGCATCCTATTATACTGAGTGCGCGGTAGATTGCAATCTACTTGCATAGATTTCGCTTTTTTATCGTACACGTATTCTAATCGAATACACAGCAAGTGAAGACAGCGCAACATTATCGACCGGTCTGTAAAACATAATAAGTCGAGATATTGTGCAGTTACATTCGAGGAATGTGGCTAGGCAATGTACAAACCAGTAAATTCTGTCTTTAGGATAAAAAACTTTTTTATTAAAACAATCACAATATGACGTATATTCATACAGTGTAGTGTAAATTTATTACTACAGAGAAACTTCCAGATCAATGATTAACAGCTTATCTGTCTTGAAAGGATTTCCGAGGGAGCTAAAATAAACGCAGCTTCTTGGTATGATCTTGAGAGGAGCATTGTTTTCGTATATCGTTCTAAAATGAATTTTGTACGCATTCTTAGATTTGATATTAAAATTAAATTACTCATAATTATATCATGGGTTAAAATATTTTGAAGTTCGTTCACCTTTGCCAATATTTTCCTTCGATCGTGCAATGCTGAGTGAGAGACTTGCTGACTTTGCGCCTGAGTTCCGAGAGCGATAAATGCAGGACACGGCTCTCTGTATTTCATAAATTATCCTGTCCCAGCAAGGCGTTCCAAAATCAGTTTCATGATACATTCTGACATTAAATTAATAAGGAACGCGGTAAATGTTAAAATTTTTTATCTTAGATCTCACAAGGCCAAATTATCGAGAATGAAAATGAGCTCGAAACTAATTCTGCACCTAATTGTTCACTGAGCTGGCTGAAATTTCTCTTGTTGAGCACTAAAAATGTTCAGTAACCATGTATTTAAAAATCGAGTATCCTGTATTGATATGGCCCTCCTGTGCATCAAAATCCACAATTTCTTTCCTTTTCTATTGTCTTTCGTAATAAATTTTAGCTATAGGACGGTATGTGTATATTTGTCCCTATAATAAATATCTTGTTAACGAAATTATTTTGAAAACTGTTCACGACGATGAACGGGGCTCGGACCATAACTCATTTGTCATTTCACAATGTGTAACCATTGTTAACATGAATGTATCAGCGTGTTCTGAGTTCTGACCCCAGTGTCTATTTTCCTCTGAGCTAACAGGCCTTCATTTCTCACGTCTAAACCAATTAGAGTCTCGTAAGTATTAGCCCTTTGCGTTTCCTGGCCAGGCTTGTTCTAGTTGGCCTCGTTCTATTAATATCGACCGGGAGAAAATTTAATCATTCGAAGGATGGGTGGCGTTGAGCTGCTCAGGCCGCTCCAACCAAGGGTCTGTGGGAGCGACGCCCACCAGTTGGACCCGTAGCGCAGAGAAGGAGGGGGTGGGGCACCAGTTGGGACAAGAGTTGCGGCTGGTGGAGTCAAGCATTATAAAGTCCTAAGATCAGAGCAGGAAAGTTGTCTCGCTATGCTCCAAAAAAAGAGAGATGTAGTAGTTTGTTCTCTAGGAGTAAGGAGTGTACATATCTCGGAGTGGAGGAATATAGGGGGGTAGTTAAGGAGACAGATGAAAGAATAGGGCTGGGAAAATCAGGAGCTTAAGAAGGGAAAGCGGATTGAATGAAGTGGGAGTACAGGAACATCAATTAAAAGGAACCGCAAGAAGAAATTCAGTAATATCAATGGGTGTTTATAATGAGTAGGACTCGAGTCAGAGTAAGGCTTGGAAGACAAGAGGCACCGCAAATTGAGTTGTAAGAGAAGAAAAACTGAACGAAGGCATTGTGATGCCAGTTTTGCAGCGGGCACTCATATCGATTGACTCGGTGAGGCTTCTTCTCATTACCGTTCTGTAATTTTTGAAATGTGCACCCCAGGGGCTTCCTTCTCCCCCTGCGACGCGCTACAAAACGCAGCTCAAAATGACGCACGTTCACAACATCCCTGGCCTCGAGCAGGTAACATCGCAACAGAAAAAGTAGACGGAATGAGGGCTCTCAGAGCTCGCACAAATTACCGCAAGCAGTGTCAGAAGGAGATTATGCTTTTGTGAATACAAGAGCAAGACTTTACTGCTTTCGGAGAAGATTTCTATTTGCGCAGCTTAGTTCAAGTGTGATGGAAGAAGAGGTGTGATGTTCTGCATGCGACGTGCAGGTACATACTATGTACTCGGCGCGTCTGGCATGATGGCCTGGACTCGTTCGACAAACTAGAGACGAGTCCGGCGAAAGTCGTAGGAATCACAGATACATGCAATTTAGTCCTACTTTTATTTTTCTGAAAAAATGTAATAAATTCTTCCTGTTAGACAAATCGAAAAGATCTCATTAATTGAATAGTAATTGTTGCTCATCTTGCGAATTTAAATTAAACACCCTGCAATTAGCGTCACGGTGGATGGCATGAATTTTTCAAGTATACGTTTTTCTTGTATCTCAATGGTACTCGACTATGTTAAAAGTAATTTGGTTTTCGACAGTGTGAAAGAAGAGTAGGGAAGCACAATTCTCACTTTATTCCTGTTAATAAATCAATGTTGTGACAAATTTGTTCAAAGCAAGAAATTTCTTCTCTTGTTATGTGAATGCCAGTAACTTGGGAACTGACAACGATTTGATTGAACACCTGCTGCATCTGGCAATCATGTTCTTCAAAAAGAATTACGGGAAAACCCTCTTGAGTCGAGTTGTCACACGAAGCCATTTTTGACACTTGCAAGTACGACTTCAAAACTCTGCATCGCAACTGGAAACTTTGAAGCAAGTTTTAGAGATTCTCATCAGTTTTGAAAAGCTTGAGGCGCAAATCATCTCGGTATGAAAACTAAGCTCCTTTTTACTCGCTTTCTTGAAACACAGTGACCTCATTTCTACGCTAAAAAACAAGAGATGAAACTTCTTCACAGTGTGTAGGCTTAATTCCCGTGAGGAGTTAAGATACGAGTATAGCAGTCGCAGATGAAAATAGGATAAAGTCTAGCGTGTTCAAAGTCCCGACTGAAGAGACATCATGACCATAGGAACAAATAGTGCTCACCCGTACGTGCTCAGTAATTAAAGTTGACAAGTCGACTCTCGTGAGTGCGTCAGCGAGACCACACAATAGAACGCCAAGATTGCACTCCATGAATCCAGAGTTCCTAGTATGGGCAAATTGAGCATAGCACCTCACAGCGACTCCTGCGACGATTATAACGAGCTGCGTGGTGCACTGATAAAGGCAATGAGGCACCAGGCACTGAATGATGCTGTACTGCATGCATGTCGCAGTGTTGCATTGCTTATTGCGGTGTTACATTATTTGTGGCGGTGTTGCACTGTTTGTTGCAGTGATCCATTTTTGTTGGTTCTGAATTCTTTGGTGCCGTGTTGCACTGCTTGATGCTGCATTGCGCTGTTTGACGTTACGTACGCTGCTAATTGCAATGGTTCGTTTTAGAGTTGTGATGTACTGTCAGGAGAATTATAGAACCGTCCGGGATGCCACTGTAGCGTGGGGTGAGGCATTGTGCAGCACCGTAAAGCTATGGTTAGTTTATCAAAGCCTTGTGCAGTGAAATATCACATCATTAAGTAGTTCATCCACTCTTCTAAACGAAGCAACGTCTACTTGATCAAGAAAAAACAACCTAGAGTGCTGGGAATGATAGAATAGCCGAGTCAGAGTCCGGAATCAAATTCCACTGGATCCATTCAAGGCTCGTTGCATTAAAAAATTAATGCCACCAAAATACCGTTACGAGGAAGTATCTGGAAAAAGTCGGAAATTATGCGAAGATTAATGGCAAAGGAGACTGAGAAAAGTGAGTTAAAATAAATCCACCAAGAACGCATGCTAGTTTCTGGGCTGAATGTGGTCATACAAAAAAAAATTCTAACTTGTTGTCTGAGTCTATAAGGTGTACACTGTTTAATCGGTCTTGTTTGTTATTCGAATAAAAATTCGCTCAATAAGAATTAAAATTTTAGTTTCAAACCAGCTTTCGGTACATTGTTAAAACACTTCTATTTTGGTTGTTTATATGAGGGATTTTAAAACGAATTTCTGAATCACTGTAAATATTGGTAAAAAGAAAAATGATGACAATCCTTTCTCATTCTTGTACAGTCCTATGATTTACGACTTGTATATTCAGTTCAATGAGAGTGAAGGTTTATATTCCGTTGTGCTTGAGTGTCTTTAACGCTACGACGCTGTCTCCGTTTAATACTAGGAAAGATGTACCGCGCTGAATTTTAATGCGCTACCATGACGACCCGTTCAGGTATCTGAGAAGCAATCACAGCTCCTCATGATACTTTGTGCTTTAGGCCTACGGAGAAACCTGTCTCACTACTTTTTAATATGATTATACATTCGAGGCAGACAGTTCTTACCTCCATTCCTGGTGTTTTCATCACCATCTACACAACTCGTGTATATTTCGTGTCTCCACGATTTGAAAATTGCTTCCTGATTTTAAATTTGGTTGTTTTCTTTTGGTCCATAGAAGTCTTTCTTCTTCATATCATAGCAATGAATGAGTGTCATTCTTTTATTGCTCACGTTACAGAGTGTCGGCATTGTTTGCCTATACAAGACGGACGATGGCTCTTCCGGTGAATAAAATATTATAAATCCTCTCACCTTTGTTTGACGTCTATTTTTTCTACAAAAGCTTTCATCCCTTGGTCCGAGATACAGATTTTTTCAGTTATCTATTTCATCTGCATAGAAGTGATCACTGGTACGCATTCTACGTCTCGCATTTCTTCGCTTCTGACATTGAGCACAGGTTAAAAGTGGCGCTGCTCGATTTGGAACTGCAATGGACCTGGTGTCTCGGGAGAGTGCTTCCAAAAAAGAGATCAATAAGCATTGCCGCTAGAGCTTGGGGCGCTATTTCTCGTCAAACCGTCAATAGAGTGTTCTAGCCACGTCAATTAATGATCGGACCGCAGTCATATTACTGAAGGGAATATTGCCGGAGGCGCCATTGTTGGCTGTTCCAGTAATACTTTTACTGCGTTTGGGAGTAAATTACGGATACAGCTTTGTATTTAATGAGGTGTGTCTTAACAAGAGATAGCCTAAAATAGGGGCACGGTTTGGACAAAATGATTTGAAATACACATATGTTCAATCAAGGCTATATGTATGATTGTAAGTTAAAGCTCCTGAATTCTCTTCCTGCAGTTGATCTTGTATTACGCGCATCCTTTCAATCCCTGGGGTGTAAGTCGTACAGCATTTCATTATTTTGTTAAGTAATATATTTTTTCTATTTAAGCATATCTATCTATCTAATTATTTCATTTCAAGGTATTTAAGCAGTGTCAATATTGTCACCAAAAGACATTTAACACATCGATTGTCGTCTTCGAAACGTTTTTACCTTTTGCTTACCACTGTAGTGAAAATGTAGACATCGGCCGTAGCCACATTTGCACAGACGAACTAGCTCACAAGCACGAGAATGACTTAGTGAGTTCCACAAGAGCCCGTTAAAAAAACACGCCAGAGGCTGTTACATCTCCAGTTGCCACTGATTTATCAGCCTTCAAGTTTTAAGCTAGTATATATATAGTTTTAAGCCAGCACCCATACATACGTATGGGTGCTGTGCAGCAAACTTCCTGAGGAGCTCACCTTTAGAAAGCATCAACTAGGGTTATGTTGAGACTTCATTTTTACTTTTTACTTAGAAAGCAAAGTATGTACAGTCCTTGAATGCACTGTTTAGACTTTGATCTCACAGGAGTGAGCATTAGGCGAGTCACTGCTCAGCGCGTAACTTTAGAGAAGGCGTTGGTATATCAATGCCGGAGATAACAGATTTTAGATCAAAATGACGAACTCGGAAGTAGGCAGAGGCCAACAGGGAACGAAGCGAATTTAAGGAATAAGTTGTATACAATATGTATAACTAAAACAAACAGCACAACCGAAGTCTGATTCAGATGATCAATAACTATTTGCTCAAGTAGGTTCTCGTTGGAAAGTGAACACCAGAAAATGCTTAACCTCAAGCAAAGGTGATTAGAACACGGATGGATAGGAGCTATGAGAATTCTTTTTATACTTTGAATTTTAACACGAATAATCTCCCACGGGGCTGCAGAGGGTAGATATTAAGGGACTTGGTGAACAATGACTAAGAACAATTTAAACATTGTAACTAACATGATCATTTCGTCTTAATGACACTTAAACATTACACCGGACTAGATTTTTTTACGTTTCATAATGGTTTAAGCGCAGGAAAGTGAATTTGTTTGACTATAGGGTTGCATCAGAAGTAACTTAGTTAACTACAGCATCACTTTAAAAACGATAAATAATACTGTAAATTTCATTCAACTGCAAATTGATGAAATTCACGAAATACTTCCTCAGATGTGCCTAATTTGAAAGTTGCTGGGGACATTATACAAGGACACTGATGCTGAAAGTTGTACTTTATTAACGCTAGGTATCAAAAGTTAGAATCCATAAATTTTGACTTTTCGAAAGCAATTCGAAAACTACAGAAATGGGGAACGTATTGTTACCGAAAGTCGGTGCAGTCTATCAGTCAATGAACTAGTGCTCGGAAAGTTGTCTCAATATTCAGAATCATTTGAAAATCTAGATACTAGTTTCTCCTGTGACCTAAGCTACAAATAGGGGCCTATGTGTCATTTATCAGGTTACGAGCGACAAAAGGAGAATCAAATATGGGCGTCCAGTTATTGAACCTAACGGAAAGGATGGCTCGTTTAGCTTTTTTGCCATTTGTAAATGCACCAATAGTAAAAACCTAATGTGCTTTCAATCGATGGGAAAAATAATTTTTGCAATTTTTTCTGAATCAGCTTATGGAAAAACTCTTCATTTCAACAGTTCACATCACATTTTACTTCAAGGATTCCTGTTTTTAATAGTCATTCAACGATGTCAGCCTTCCAGACCAGCCATGTTGACCAAGATTGAAGGAAAACATGCTAATTTGGTACACATGAATGCAGCGAGTTTTTTGAGAGGGAGGAACTGCCAGCCAGTCTCCTGGAAGGTGATGGTGAGGAATCTGAACATTCAGTCGATTGTGAAGCTGACAGCCGGACTTAGCGGCCACAATCGCAGTGAATCTCAACTTGTAAAAAAGGGCGACCGCACGATTCTAAGGAGAGTAAACTGATGTTATAGAAATCAACTACGAGGAAACATCTCATTCAAAGTATAATGGTGTTCTATCAGGTGCAGAATTTCAGGGGAAAGAAACTCTAAAAGAGGATAAAACAATGGCAATAAACCAAGTGCGAACCTGTTGTAGATAAAAGTTAATATTTGGATTAATTTTTTACCTAGTATCTGTGAAACTCGAAGATATTTAGCAGCATAGTCTTTATTTCAAAATCCTACTCCGACATTTCCTTTTATCCTCTCTATTGTCAATTAGGCGGTAAATTGACGAGATCTGCTACTGATTGCAACTGCAGCCAAGTCGCTGCTAGCAAAAACCTCTGGCCCAGAATTCTTTTCGTACCTTGGACGTAGAACCAAAAATAGCTGATGTATTTTTTTCCATCCCTCAATTTGCCGAGAATATTCTTGAACGACTCACACCTGAGAAGCAGATGCGATTTATTACTTTAGTTTGGAATGGAGTAGATCTTTTACAGACTTGCCGTGTTGGGTACTTGATTTTAAATTTAAAAGTCTTGAACGTAAAATAATTTTTACGCGGTTGTTTTGGCAATCGTTTCTTTCCATTCCACGACATTGTGTATTTAACATACGTTTTTGACGGTGTGTTGAATGTATGGAGTGTGAGCATACATACAAATTCTTTGAGAAGACGAGAAGACCAGGCCGCAGGAGGAGCTCTGTACCTCCTATTTCTGGCTGAATACATCGCTCGGTGATAACGTCGTCCCTTAATTAGACATTTCAGCCGGGCCTAACTGACAGGCGCTCGCCATCTCTCTCTGGCTGCCGATGGTCTCTGTGGCCAGGGTCCAACAGCGGCCAATAACTGCATGAGAGTCAGAGTTGGGTCGCTGCAGCATACGCATTTAGAATTGCAAACTTCCAATGGATGCTATTGGGTTTTGAGGGAACATTGTTTGGCGGAGCGTAAAGTTCCGTTTTTGTATTTGAGTCTGTGTATCAAATTTCACAGCAAATCGTTTACTTCTTGTCTTGCATGCGTATGTTTCTTAGTAACATTGTCGAGATTTCCTCATCTCACATTATTTTTATCTATTCCAGTTCTTTTCAGAAAATTGAAAATTCTATATGCGCTATCACACAGATAACTCTTGACAGAGTTAGGCCCAGTGCTGTAGAGGCAGGGGACGTGTAAGAGGGTGCAAGATTATGTGAACATATGTAGAATAAGTTCTTCGAAAGTTATGTCATGAATAAAGTGTTCTTTCAGCTGAGTCGCTTTGAGGATAATTTAGTTCACAGTTATACTTCATTAATGTATTCTTTAATCGAGTAGCTAAACCATATCTACGCGCATCAGCTGAAACGATACATTGTTCAGTTAGATAGTACTTGACTCCAAAGCTTCACAGTATTCAATTAGTATTACATGCATTCATTTAATCTCAGTCTGGCAGTAAAATAAATAGGCAGCAGGAGTAAGTTAAATTTTGGTACGAAACACCGTAGATTTATGCTGGGTACACGTATCCATATGTTGCGATTTGCACATCTGTGTTTGCTGTAGTCACCAAACTCAGAAAATAAAATCTCATATAATTGTACACATAAGCGCTGAAATTTTTTAATTTTAAAAATGCTAAAATGAAGGCAATCATCGAAATTTTAAATGTTTTATTTAATATTTGCCATATGCTCAGTGTACCTGTAGAATAAATGGGCAATCGAAGGTAAACTTTCGCATGAAATACGGTAGACTTACGCACTCTGTATTTCTTGCCACTAGTGTGTCGGATGTCCTATCGTACACGTAAAAAAAGCGTCCTACTAACACAAAGCTCTTAAAAGTGTATCAAACATTTTATATTATAGCACACATTTGTGGGTTGGTTTTACCATAAGAGGGTCATCGTGTGATCTCTCAGCGTAGAATGAATTAATAAACTTAAAATTTTCAGAGAAATCAAATAATTCTCTTCTTATATCCTTCTCGATTGAACTATATGCTAAGATATAGGTCATATGTGTTTAAAAAGTACTGCGATATTGTTTCTTGATTCAATTTTTTAACCCAATTAGGCATACGCATTGATACGAACGTTCAAGTTTTCTCTTTACAATTCCTCAAAAAAAATGTACATGGTCTTTGAAAATTTTAGCACGTAAGCAGACTCACAGAGAGTATTTCAGAGTGTTAATGCTTCCTGTCGACGCCAGATTGGATCGCACATATGAGGCCAATTAAAACTTGGTGAGACTGCGAAGTGAAAAGAATATTGAATTTCCAGGCAATGATTGCCAGGCCTTGAGAACCTTTACCATACTTAATTCCCTTAAATGGCGTGAAAAATATTTGTGTAGTTCAATTTGAATAAGTAGAAATAGCAGGCAAAATGGAAATTTAAAGCTACTTTTTTCATCTGAGATCCGCTCATCTGCTTTTAGTTTATGTATTCCGTAAAGTGTTCGAGCAAGCTTCTTGTTAAACGTACTAGTCTCCAGCCCGCCAAAAATGGCGGGACAAGTGATGTTAAAATCTTAGGATGGCCTTTTATTTACGGTAACTCTGACATGAAATAATGTTGTTTTCAGTATCACTGATACAGAATGCCTTATCTGAAAGTCTCGCAATTAGTTTAGGAATATTGATCCAGGAATTTTATCCTATGTAAATCCGTAAAAGCGTCGCATGCGGACGAACGAACCAAGTAACAAACACTGGGCTATTATTATACAGTATGTTCCACAAAAACCCGAACAGAGTATTTTTTTTCTCCGTATCAGTAATACCATCATAAGAATACTCACCCCAGTGTGGCCAGGGCATGAAGGCCCAAACATTTTCAAAATATTCAAGATACCAGAAGCCTTTAATTTTTCAAAATCATTCATCAAAATTAACCTATATAAAAGACATTAACAAGTTGAATAATAAGTGCCATGTTCATTTATTAATATGAATAAAATGGTATATAAAACTTTGAAAAAATGGAACCAATTTTCCCTTCGTTTTTCTCTTACTCTTGTTCAAAAATTAGACAGCGCTAGCGGCATGACACCTGCCTGGCTGGCCACAGCGTGGGGGCGATTTTTCAGCTAAAAAAATTGTATAAAGACCAGATAGGGACGTTATAGTTCATATTTAGTAGAGTAGGGAATCGATCAATTTAGGAATTTAGGTCGTAGTGGGTCATGTTATAATTGACCTGACGTCCACCCTTACCAAGGCATTTCTGACGATTGTCTCTCATATTCCTCATAAGCCGCCTTATCATAAGAGAGCTACTCTTTAGAACGTCCATTTCAGTTGTTATGCGTAGTTTTAACTCGGCTAAAGTTTGTAAAGGTGATGTGTAAACATTTGATTTAGATAATTTTACTAGAAATTAAATGCTTATGGTATTCTTACGATGGTATTACTGATACGGAGAAAAAATACTCGGTGCGGGCTTTTGTGGGACATACTGTATAGTGAGATATTTCTGGTGTGCGAGATGCATTTCATCTATTTCAATCCTGGTGTGCGAGATGCATTTCATCTATTTCAATCTAGCTTAGCGCCTAGGCAGATACTTTTGAAGAACAGATTCTCAACTTACAATGACCACTCGTGACCGCCTCCTGGGCAGTCTGATCAACTGAGTGTCTCTCTGGGTGAGGTGAAGAGGCTTGCAAGCTCACTGGTTAACATTCAAAACTAAATTGATAAGTTCAAGGATGAGATCTTTCACTCCTCTTACTAATTATTTTCGAGATAAAATTCAGTCGAAATTGATTTCTGTTCACACATTCTCTCTGGTGCTCTGCTTCAAATATTTAATAACAGTAAGCGTTGCTGGAATTTAAATTTCACAGAAGTGAANTATATATATATATATATACCTGTTATCCATATCGTAAATATCGTAAGCTTGGGATTTATTAAAATGCGCTGCAGCAAGAATAATAAGAAGGAAGCAGCTGAGAGCGCACTCCCGCCCCGGCCTAGTGGCGTTAGCAAAGCAAGCGCAAGTTCCACGTGTGTTCCCTTGGCAGAATTGTGCGCTGTAAGAAATAAATCGAGGTCTTTTCAGGAGTTATGCAGCTCCAATAATGTTGCGGGTGTGAAGGGACGATCACAAGTTCATTAAGTGTACGTATATGTTGTAAATGGGATTCGTTCGAGCACTTGTGCAATCTCGCTGCCCCAGTCTGTCTGGCCTAGAGGCTGCCATGACAGAGTCGCTGCAGGGACGCTCGCTCTACTTCATGGCACCTAAGAAACGTTACCTCTTTTTTGAGACGCTACGAACGGGACCGGTTTGTGACGTTACTAACATTGTTAAAAATGAAGGCAATTCAGTTTATATAGACAGATATAATTTGAAGTACCGGTAGCTTACTGTTTAATTCGCTCAAAAGGTCAAACAGGGCACTGTAAAATTTGTATCACCATGAGAAAACAGGAATTATTTGCATCCTACAACATTATCTTGCAACCATCTCACTAACTAGAGTTCAGTTTCAAATTTTTACTGATTTGGATGGACTTGACCTGTAAAGCACCTTGGTTTTGTAGCATACGATCTTCAGCATAATTGATCCCTTTGTGAAAAACAAGCTTACGTTACACTGATGTTTGATTAATAGCTAAATTTTTCAAATAAATATTTGCTCTCTGCATTGTCTGAGAGAAGTTCAAAGTTCATGGTGTGAGAGAAGTTCAAAGTTAAAGTTCAAAATTGAATCCCTTATGTAATCGTTCGGTAACTATGCTACCAATGAGCATACCTTTGAATTGTTCTGAATACTTCTGAGTCATGCCCATCGAATGGCCTTAATAATATAAACAGTTTTACACGGAATAAAATAATTTTGTTCTAAAGAATATATTCCGTGGCCAAGTTACTACCTAACGCTGCCATAAGCTATTTTCCTCCTTTTATTTTCATTGTTTGGCGGCACACACATCATTCATAAATCATTAATAAATAGCAGCTGAAATGCTCAATGAAAACGTTTCATTTGAATTATTTTGATGTTCTGTATCTATTCTACCGAGTGTGAGCACTTTAAGACACCCACACTATATATATATAATTCTGGAGTGAATGCGTTCCCGCTTTGTGTGAGATGTAGCTTCCACACATAGCGGTTGCAGCAGAGGGAGCACGACGGCTTCAGTTGAATTTCTCCCTACGTAAGTTATGAAAGTAGTTGTAGGCAGAAACGCATATAAGCGTATAAATCGATGTATAAATCAGTACAAAAAGATTATGTATTTTTTCTGGAGAATAATGGTTCATTCGCAAAATCCCCGTTATTAATTGGAACTATTCTTTAAGATTACGGAAACCTTTACTTCAGAAATTTGTTTCCTTTGATTTTTTCGGCAGATAAAACATTTCATTGAAGAAGTGTTTACCAAAGTATGAAAAATATTAACGTTTGTTTGACATTTACATGTACAGTATCATGGATACAAAGAAGCACCTTGAATATTTACAGAGAAATCAAGAGTGAAAAGAGGATGCGGGCTTCCGATGGACTGACAGCCGAGATCTAAAACTACAGCAATTTCATAAAACGGAGAATATGACATCGGATCAAGAAATGCATAATTCGCTGGAAGTGCGTCGAGAAAGTTTCTATAGAGCGAGACATTGTGATGGAGAACCTCTCCCTTTTAGTCCTCAGAGTTGGGTTGTAGTCACGCGCCAAAACTGCTCCTGCCAAGTCCATTTTGACCTCGAAACCGCCGAGGCCTTGGGCATTTGGGAGTACTTAGGAATACCCAAGCCCTACAAACTGCCCAGGGAATTAACATCGTAATATGTACCAAGATCTAGAGTAGGTGCAGCGTCTCAGGGGGCCTAAAAAAGAATACCTCCACACCCAGCGTAACCTGAGAAACCCAAACAATAGCCTGAGTACCTAAAGCAGCCATAGTTCACTATGTAGCCTCCAGTTTCAGAAATCAAAGAAGAACCACTAAAGGAACCATAGCCCACGGATGTAACAAGAGCCGTAAAGTCAAAGCCGGAAGCGACTAAGGAACCTAAACAAGTTGTACAAGAAGAAACAGAAGAGGATTCTGGCATTGGATGGTCCTTTTCAGACAAGGACTTCAAAAAACAACCTAACCAAGAAGCTTCGCTCACAGAGTAACTACTGCGCGCGCATGAGGCTTCAGAAGATATTTTTGAGCGTGGAGCACCCAAGTCTCTGGACACTGAACCAATGGAGGTGGACGACCTGTCCACTGAAGACACCTTAACACTTGAGAGGCAACAAGAGTTATCAGCGATGAGAAGCAGTTGCATAGCAGGTGTCAGCCATCACACGCTCTCGTAAAAGGTTCAGCATCAACTCCTGCACGACCACAACGGTAAATTGTACACACAAGAGATTATACATTTGAAAGAAATTGTTATCGACGAAGACGAGCTGGAGTCTCCAAGAATTTAAAAGTTGTTTGATAGATTCAACACGTAAGGCTACCGAGTTCCCAACGAGCAGCTGTGAAATCGAAGAAAGTATGGTTAGGACGGAGCCAAATGTGGTGCGATGATCTTGTAATATCTCTGTCTAAAAAAGAAGAACTGGAAATGTATGTAATTAGGACTGAGATGATTTTTTCCAAGGCTTGTAAAAATTTAATGTCACGCTGTTCAAGGGTAGTTGGAGCAACTGAATGCACAGCAATAGAGGTGTCAAAAATTATTTTGCAGTCGTTCCATTTTAGTAGTTACATGTCTAAATGAATATTTACTATATTTGATGATGTTTAATAAAGTATTTTTCAACTTTTAGCGAGGAATTAAGAGTCCTTGAAACTAGAGCAGGGTCTGCCTGCGTTCTGACGTCAGCTGCTCTCGACCTTCGTGCGTCAGTTTGCCGAGTATCGATGTCGACATCAACCTTGGCTCCTGTCTCTTGAGCTGCTTCCAAAAACTCGATTTTCTCTCACTAAAGCTCTGCTGGAAGATGGCCTTCATCGACCTAATTAAATTCGGGTGCTTGACTTTTCCGTTGTTAAAAAATTGAGACTATGAAGTCTTTTACATCACTCGGAATCTTGCATTGCTGAAACGCATCGGTAAGGGTACGACTTATAAACCATGGCAGATAATTCCTAATGATCTGCAATTTATATTAAACGTCGAGCCTGATTTCTAGATTTTAATATACATCATGCGTGAAAATATTCCTGAGAAGGAAACACAAACCAACCCAAACGCAGAAACTTTAGATGCATGTGAGCAGCTAAAATAAAGTAACACCAAAGTATCTTCGTCGCAGCAGAGAAAAGAAAGACCCTGGACCAATTGTGCGAGTTGCGTCAGGACCTTCCGGTGAGGGAGTCAAGCTGTGATGGTGACGGCGGAGTATGTGTCTGGCCAAGCGCAATGCGAGAACCCATCTGCAGCCAATTGTTTGCTTGGTTATTTGAACAGCCAGGTGCAGAAAGACGGGCTGGAGCTGCGACTCTGGTGCGCAGCGCTCTGGGCTTTCTCTATAATAACTGCGAATAGACCGCACTTTTAGAAAAGTCTTTTCGAAAATAACACGACGCAATTACAGAGCATAAAATGAGGTGAAGTCTGCACCCGCTTTTGATGCTACATCAATCAAATTTTCTCACTTTATCTTTCTCATAACTTATTAATATCGGTTCACTAAAAGTGAGTTAATCAGCATTGAAGAGTGGACTCTGCTGTAAGTGGAGCAGTCTGACTGGAAAAAATCTCTCTCTCCGAGTTAGTGGCAGCTCCACCATCGTTCATAAGCGTTAAAACGTTCGAAATTCCAATGAAATTTATGGGCTATGCTACAACTTCATTACCACCCCACTACGTAGGTTCCCACCACGTTATCGAAAGCTATTTTTCTTCTAGAGCCCACGTGTTACTCAGTCGAGGGCGGCGTGGCAAACCAAGACTTGAGCTTATTGCGGTCAAACGTGTGCTTTGGTGGAGGTGCTATCGGACGCGTCGGGCCTGGTCTCGGTATCAGGGGAGAGGCCGTGCCACGGCTCATATCACTGGCTTATCGCCTTTATTAGCAGCCACAGAGTGCCAGTCTATGTATAGACCTTACTTCCATTGATTCACTTCATGCTCAAGCTCTAAAATCTAAAGAAATTTTACGAAAATAGTTTTCAGCCGCGTAATGAGCTGAAGTGATTTTGTAATTCAATTGGAATGAGAACGTGAAGAAGAAAATAAACATGTTGTACCTTATGTCAGAAGTTATCAGCCTGCAATGGGGTCATGGAAGTATGTACCCATTTACTGCACGGTTTTTCTCTTAGACCAGGCAGAAGCCAAATTTTAATTTGAAAAATTTAGCTGGTAATGGAAATCAATGTAACGTAAGTTTGTTTCTCACGAAGAGATCAATTATGCTGGTGATCGTACTGAATGCTACAGAATCAAAGTGCTTTAGTGGTAAAGTCCATCCAAATCAGTAACGCTTTAAAACTGAACTCCAGTTATTGCGAGGGCTGCAAGATAATGATGCCGTTGGATGAGATTCACTTTTGTTTTCTCACAGTGATAAAAATTTTACAGTGCCCTGTTCGACCTTCTGAAAGAGTTAAAAACTTTTGAGACGAATGGTAGTGAAGTGGTAAGGAACTTGAGTCGAATTTACAGTTTAAAGAAGAGAAGAATTCCCAAGAGTCCAAAGACATCAGAATTCAAGAAGAGTAAGCGACGATTTTTCCAAAACTTATTAAAGAAAAGATGCCAACAAGAGCAGATTGACTGAAACTCCTACCATTGCCCAATTATTGAACGACTCGAGCGGGGCCTAGATTTGCAAGGGGTAGATTCTCGGGAAATGGAAATGATTCACAAGAGTCAAGCTAACCGGCATTAAATGCGAGATAAATTGCAGAGCAAATAAAGCGATCCACGGCATGAGACGTCCTAAATCCCCTTTAGTTACTGATTAATTTGTTGCCCAATTATAAATCGTAGTCACACCAAAGGATACGCAGAAGCCTTTGATCAGTCAAAATATCAAATCCAATATTAAAAAACGCAAAGCATACCTCATACTACTACACGAAGGAAAAATTTTACCTTGATTATACAATAGATTCAGAAATTATGTAACCCATCAAATTACATCTGCAAAAAAGAATTCCTTTCATCAAAAGTTCTCCCAGCTAAAGAATGACGGTGAAAAAATGCGGAATCTGTTGAACTCATTATACAGATCAAGTAATGAAAACAAAAACCAGTAACAAAAATTGTGAACAATAATTCTATTGATCAATGTGAAACAGACATTGCTGATATATTCAGCAATTTTTTCGTAAATATAGGGAAAACCATTGCTGACCGCGTTCAAAAA
>VOMN01067758.1:0-13519 GCA_014899125.1 Orchestia grillus | reverse complement strand
AATTGATAAAGCGTGATGATTGTAATTATTATTTGAAATTCATGTTCCTACAAAACTTGATGGACTTCTATCTGAGTAAGCTCGGTGTAAGTTTGAATACATTTTTCATAGCACGAAGACATTATACTCTACGCTCACGATTTCAGCCCCGTATACGGAGCTGGTGACTCAGGATTACAGTTTGAAGGCCTTCATTAATTCACGTTCATTACCACGTAGAAATCTGGTATGTGAAGCGCTAAAAGTCGCTAGGCATGCATTTAATTATCATAAACTGGAGTAGTGATCGTGTTCTTGAAAGGTTGTAGCACTTTTAACGTTGTTCCTCAGAGTCGCCTGGAAAATGGGTTCTACCGTCGCCTAAACGCGGTCCAGTTTGACGTCCGCTACATCGCCACCAACGCCGAGAAATTCAACCAGCGAGGCAGCAACATCGTGAGGCAGGCGAGGATCGTCACTGAACTGTGCTTGGACCTCATCAAGTGAGTTATTTTCTTGAAACCATTTCCAGTTGTTTAAAAAGGTCCCCCAATCGACCTGGTTTGTGTGTCTTAGGTCTTTCTTGCGGTTTTTACGGCTGTGCAGCTTTGCAAGTAGCAATGAAGTTAATCTTAGCTACTACGTATTTGATTTAGTTCCGTTTTTTTTGTTTCCAGCACAGTAATAACATTTATTGAGTGGCTCAGTTGTACAGCTCAATAGCTTACTTATGTTATCTATTGCTAGGTGTACACGGTGCCCTGCCATGCTGTTGGACCTCAGCTTTATTTTCAAATTTAGTGAGACATTTATTTTCTATGTTTCAAATATTAACGCGTTTCCAGCCGCGATGCTGATTTTCTTGGGACAAATTGACCTGCTTGCTGGTCAAATCGCAAGAAACGTTAAATCACCTTTGGAGAACCTACCCTTTTTCAAAAAATTACTAGGTATAGTTCATCAGACTGAAATTGATGTGAAAAACATGTTTAATATCGATTTCTGACTACTCATGGTTGTTTACTTGCAGGAACCCAGCATGTCGAGACCCGACTGCACGGTACCACGAGATCGCCTCTACGTACCACTCTCCCAATGCCTCAGACCTCGATGTTCCTGGTCCTTCCGGCGTCTTGACTTCTGCTGTGGCGAACGGTATGTACAACTCTATTTTCTGTGTTGATGTTTTCCTCACAGTGTTCCATGCTATCGGGACATCTTTGCTGCTTGTCCATTCAGCTTTCTATACTATTAGCATATTTTACCGTGTTACAAGTGTAGTTCTTCGTACCGTCATGTTTTACCGTGATATCGGTGTCGATTAGGCGTAAGTGACGTTGCATAAGTCTGACCTTTGCTAAGCGATTTATTAGTAAGTTTTCTTTTATTCAGGACTGGTGTCGTCTTTTACTAGAAGATAGATCTTCTTGTCTTTTACTGCTCAGTTTCGGCCGAGAAATTGTTGCAGTGAAGGCTTTGTTTGTGTTGAAATTTTCTTCGGAACTATGAGCCCTCAGGCACTCTTTCCATGTGAGAGGAAATGGTTCGATCATTTGATTGATTTGATTATTCAAGGTGCTTGTTGCAACATCCGTAATTTGTCAACTTCTCCAACTACGCCGTGCGTCAGCTTGCTGTAACTTTGTCTCGAGTTTGATCGCACCGTAACCCAATATCTACCAAAAAGACCATACAGTTCCGCTCCATCAGAATGCTGCTAGTTTTTCGTACGAAGATGAATACAGCACTATTAAAAAACAATGTTATTGTTATAGGGTTAAAGTTCTAATTGTAAACCTAAATGCGATAATTTAATCGTGAATACGACGAGCAGGCAGCGGTCGCGGCAGGAGAGGCCCCAAAGTGGTGAGGCAGACTTGGCAGCAGCAGTGCCGGGAGGTGCTCAGAGCCGTCTTCGAGAGGGGGGACAGCATGCCTTTCAGGTGACTTGAACTCCCCCATTCAGGATTTACTTTTGCATTCTTCATGTTTCAGCAGCCTATTCTGTTCATGCGTGGTGCGAAAGTCAGAAAAGAACTGTAAAGAAAGGCAAAAGATGAGTATTTTCTTTAGTTTAGGTTGCATGCAAGTACTTAACAAGCATCAGTCTTCATTCAGAGCTGGCAAGGTATAGACTTGTGTCTTAGTTGCTCCTCATTGATGGGAGGAAAGCAAGACGTCTCGGAATGGCAAAAAATAGCTATTGCATTTGATCTGGCTGAGGGACAAGTACTCAACAAAGTTGTGGAATTCGCTAGTATTTTATGCCTCACTGTTTTGCTAGCCTACCAATGATGGAAACAATCCGGTGCATACGGTAATTCAAGGCAAAATTGTGGTCGGAAGAAAATTCTAACCGGAAGGGGCCACCGCCGTGTGTGCCAAATTCTTGACAGGAATCGTTTTGCATCTAGGATGAAACTACTCTGAAACGTCAATAATGGCCCTTCTCAGGCTGTTTCTGCACGAGTTCTTCGTAGGAAACCCCATGCAATGAATGTATGGAGCAGCGTGGCTGGTAAACGACCGATATTAACTCCTACTCACAAGAACACTCGCTTAAGCTGGACCAAAGCACGCGCACATTGGTGGTAGAGGAGTGGAGAAGTGTCAAATGGTCAGATGAATCCCGATTCTGTCTCTATAGCAATGATGGCCGCCGTCTTGTACATTGAAGACCTCATGAAGCCTTCAACGGAGCCCGTGTGCAAGAAATGATACAAGGAAGAAGGTCTGTCATGTTCTGGGTCTGTTCAACTGCGCAGAAGTGGGTCTTTTAGTTGAGGTATCCTTCAACCTTAACCAGTATGGATACTTTGAGATGTCAGATAACTATGTTTTGCCATTTGCACAATATTTGAATAAATAGAGGCATGTTGTTTGCGTATTTTTCAGGATGACCGCCACCGGGTGGATCGAGCTATAACTGTCATTAATTGGCATGACAGTCATTCAGGATACGTCAACCATATTGATTGCCCAGCTAACTCCCCAGGCATGAACCCATTAGAAAATTTGTGAGACCACTTAAAATGACAAATTAGACGTCGAGGAAATCATCCACGTCCTGTGGCCGCACTATGAGATCAGTTGATGCAAGAGTGGTTTAAAATCAACCTAGTGTGCATCAAGACACTTGTAGACGCAATGCCGCACAAAATTTTCACCATTATTCGTACCCGTGGAGGTCTTACACCTTATTAGTAGCAGGTAACTAATTTTTTGTTACTTTGGAAAAAATATAGAATAAAATAAATTATGGCAATAAAAACGAGCCAAGTGGCCCATTCTTGGGTTCTGGCCCAAGTCCTATACCGTCAGACACAATGACGCACAAGCATCCGAGCACACTTGAACTAGAAGCGGCAGGGCCAGTCATAAAGCAGGTAGTATTTTTGCCACCTGTGTTTGATGCACACTGTTACCCCGTCACTACTATTACTACTCACTTCACCACTACAGGAGAAAAAAGGTCTACAAAAAATTAAGTCATCGGTTTTTGTGACCGGTACTTTGGAGACGTGCGGTGTACTTTATTCCTCTTGAAATAACGAGTCTCATTCATTGTATCAGAAGAAAATTCTGATTCGTGTGTTCACTAGGGAGCGAGTTAACCAACGTTTTGAGCAAATGATTGATTAGTAGGATGGGGGAAGTAGCGCAGCTGCTCAATAAACCAATGTAGACCTAAGCCTTCCTTTGTACCTTTCTCCTTTACTCCTTGTTCTTTCACTTTTTCCATCGTTACGTTTTTCTTCATTATTTCTTTTTATTGTTCGAGGCTGATGTCAAGGGGAAGAATAATTTCGACTCAGGCTCGGCTTCTTCGCCCTAAACAAAGCGTTGCCAGGTATTCTTGATACAGGAACTAGGACGCTGAAAGGAAACACCTCAACTTTCGCACCCTAGTGCATCGCTTAGACTCGACAAAATTATGTACTGATACCGCTGTGCATTGGTGACCGTCAGGTACCCGGTAGACCTGGAGCAGTACCCTGACTACGACCGCGTGGTGGAGGTGCCCATGGACCTCACTACGGTCCGAGAGGAGCTCGCCACGCAGTCCTACGAGACACCGCACCAGTTCGCTGCTGACGTCAGACTCATCTTCTGCAACAGCAAAAGCTATAACACCAACAAAAAGTCCAAGGTACGGGTAACACCGTGAATCGAAGGTATATGTTTTCCGAAGATGAATAACAGTGGTCTCATTATATGTAAAAACCATGTGTTTTTGTGCATGTTCTGGGGTACTGACGCAGTAGAAAATAATACTATCAATTACGCAAGCGAATAAGTGGTGGCAATAATTTGTTTTTTTTTAAGCGCAATATTTGTGTACATGAATATGTCGAGCAATGTGTATATTCATGTGTGACTATTTCCTGAAATATTATTTTATATCTGGTATTGTGATGTAGATAGAGATAATTTGTTTTACTCTTAACCGTTGGACACAAGAGTGACGCGTCCCAATTCGGAGATACCTACACACGTGTACCAACGTGTTCGGTTGGCATCAGAGATAATGCTTGGGCTGTTGAACTTTAGCTGGTGTCAATTATTCTGCCATGTGATTGTTAATCAGATGAGAGGACAAATAATTGTCACAGGTGCTGAACATCGTGAAGCTATTGAGTAGGGCCTAATTCCTGTCACACTCTTGCGGTCTCACACAATTCTACACTCATTTAGGCATTTGAATGTATACGTAAGTTCCGTAGAGTTTTGTACATCAGTTGAGTGTGGCTTACTACAGACGCTCACGACAGCCTGAAGCTCGCCCTCGGTGCACTTGTGTGGGGCGTTGTAAAAACTCGTTGTTTGTGAACCGTTGTTCACAAAAAAGCCTGACGAAAAGTCTGTTTGTGACTGCCTGAAAACTGAAGCATCGTTTCCCGCAAAATGAATAGAGATCTACATGTCACAAAATTTCGGCAAAAATGTAGTCGAAAACTGAGTCATGTGAGAAAAAGGCAAACAAAGAGCAAGGTTTTACCGTAACTCGACCCAGAAGGTGGTGAAATTTTCTCTGCAATGGCGGAAAGATTTTCAGAATATTCGGATTATTATCGACATGTCATGTAGAACGGCATATTAAGGATTAAGGAAGAATTAGATCTGCTCCTAAACTGCTAAGAGAAGAGAAATTAATTTTACATCTGAATTATTTAGGCTATTACTAATCTGAAGACTAATGCAAAACTCAGCTTACACTTGTGCAAGGCAGAAGCAAGGCGATCTTAGGGAATAATATTGATATGTGTTTTATTTACATTCAGTATACTTTTTTGGGGGATTTTGAATTGTATTTTTGTTATAATGCGTAACCCACTGTAATTCTGATCCTATTTGTAATACAATATTAAAAGTATTTTAGGCCTTTTTAATATCTGAATTTCGATATTAATTTCTGAACATCACTTTCTCTTTCTGTGCCTATTTTGACGTATAATCCTTAATATAAAGAGTTATCGAAATTTATTTAACTTGAGACAAAGAGCTTGTAAATGTTTTGAGAAATTTTATCCGTGCGTCATTTATTTCTTGGTCGAGCTTACGTTGTAATTTAGATTAATTTAGATTACTGTAGTAATTGTAGAGTTTGTCCGCTGAGTAATCAAGTGCTGAGATACTTAAATTGTTTTCAATTGCCTTCGTTTCAGATTTACTCAATGACAGTTCGGCTCGAAGCTTTCTTTGAAGACAAAATGAAGAGCGTCTTCGCAAGCCATCAAGGTATGGATGTACTTTTGTGAACAATTGTCTGATTATGTGTCACACAATGACTCGTGAAATTAATTTCCTAAATTTCAAATTCATGTCCCGTCCTGCATTGCCTTATGTCGCCAACTCTAAAAGATCTTTTCTAAATGCAATACAAACATGATTAGTTATAGTCCGAGAACTAGACCTAAATTTCCAAAAAATCTCCCTTATTTTTATGAGTGTTCTTTTTCAGCCCAAGAAAAAGCCGCGAAGAAAAGCAGTAAGCGCGGTTCAAAATCTGGACTGACGTCGCGAAGACAGAAATCCTCTTCCGACCAAGCCAAGCTCTCGGCTCCATCAGAGCCTAGACCGCTCTCGGTGGCAGGACCATCTCGTGGTCAAACGTTGCGGTCCACTGTTGGTTCAGGGCGTGGCGCCAGTCTTCCTGGCCTGGCCACATCGTCTACAGTAAGACTTAGGCGTTTGACTAATCCTTATGGACCATACCCAAGTACTTCCAGTCTTCAAAACGGGTTAGGAGAGTACTCTAATGATGAAGAAGATGAACCACGAGGTTTAGGTAGTCAACCTGTCGAGGACGATGACGATTCACCTGCTGGTGATGATTCTTTAGGAACAAGGCGATCTAAAAGAGTAGCCAAACTCAAAAGATTCCTAAGTTCGGATGATTCCGACGAAGATTATTCACCCGTGAAAAAACGGGCTTTGGAAGGGAGCACTCGAGGTAAAAAAAAAGGGGGCAGTGCTGCTAGATCTCATATACCTGAGGTAGGAGGTAGCAGCGGTGTTGGAGTCCGTCCTCGCATCACTGTACAATACCAAGAAGATTCCGACTCTGAGCACGATGAATATGTCGCTCCTGCCTTAATTTCAAGTCCGCGAAATGATTTTTCTCCCGAGTTAGCGGGCGAGGCCAGTAGTTCATCTAAGCGAGTTGTCCTTAAGCTCAGCTTTCCTCAGGATGTTGACCAAGCTAGCCCGAAAGCTACAGATTCGGATACTGAAAGCACTGATAACAGCAGTCGTGAGAGCAATGTTGTTGAAAAAATTGCTGCTAACGCTTTTAACTTAGCTGATGATTCCCCGAATAAGAGTGTTAAACGTAAGTTAGCAATCGTCGACAGCAGCGACAATCAAGCAGATAATATTGAAGATGAGGCAAGTGGGTCTTCTACTGCCGACAGCACTGTTGAAAGCCTTGATCATAAGAGAGTGCGAGAGTCCGACAATGGCGTTTTTGCTGATAAAACGAACGACAGCGAATCTTCTGATAGCATTAGCAATAGACCTAAAAAAAGAAGAAAAATAAGTGTGAAGAATCTCACCAAGTTCAATGGATCTGGAAGTTCAGACTCCCCTCAGCAGAACGATGGTCGGAGATCAAATTCTCCCCGAAGAAATGGTGGCTTGGTCAACAAAAAGAAAATAGTTCCCAATATAGGCAGGAAAATGCCAATTTATAAAAGTAGCCTTGTTTCAGCTTTACACAAGAAGAAACAGAAAGAAGACAGCGAGTTTGAGTGTGATGATAATGATTTCCAATCGAGCGATTATTCTGAAGAGGAAGTAGATAGTAAGTCTAAGAAACCTATTAAGAAGAAAAAAGTTCCACCTGTGCGCAAATCCCGTCGCCCGGTGTTGGACGGCGACGATGACTTAGGTGACGAAGACTTTGTAGTCGATGATGACAACATTGATGGAAGGAGAGAATCGGATGAAACCAACTCTTCGTCATCTTCATCGTCTTCTTCTTCTTCTGGATCTTCGTCAGATGATGGAGGTCGCTCAGAAGAAAGCGATGAACTATTATCCAGCAACCGTAAGTCCCACAAAAGTAGTCACCTCAAACATTCTAAAGGCGTGGTCAAAAGCAGCGCTACTTCTGGAAAGAAAATTCCTCTTAAGTATAAACCAGGAAAATCGTCCAGGAAGCATCGCGGAGGTAAGAGTAAAACTTCCTCTGGTAAGCGAGGAGGCTTTCGGGGGAGAGGAAGAGGTTTGGGTGAAGGTGCTGAGCGCCAGAAATCAAGGATAGTTGAGGAAGATGATGACCTACTCGATTACGAGAGTGGCGAAGACGTAATGGACGGAGAACAAGTCATCGGGAAGGTCTTCTACAACAGTGACGAAGATACGAGCGACGATTATTCGCCGTCCGTGCCAAAGAAGAAGAGAGGTGGACGTGGCGGGCGTAGGGGTGCTAGTACGGCCGGTTTCAGGCGCGCCATTGATGCCTGTAATGAAGATGAAGTGCGTAAAAGCAGCCGACGGCAAAGAAAAGTTCGGTACGATGAAATAGATGATGATGACGAAGATTTCGATGACTTGAATGTTAGCAGTCGTGGTCGGGTGCGCCGAGCCAACACCCTGATGAAGGATTTCATTTAGCCTTAGGTGTCTTGTCCATTCATCGACTCTGGTGACTAGCCCTCATTGGAGTCCATCACTTCCTAACGAGACTTGGTGCTTATGGCAGTATTAAAATCCCTGCTCAGTGATTTTGATCGATTTCGCCTATTCCCGTCAATAAACTTTGTCAAGTTGTTTGTTTTCACATGTGTACACGAGCTACCCACCGCTGATTTCTGAGTATCTACAGAATCTTGTATTACTTCAGCATTTTTGATGAGTCAACTTTTATTGTGTCAGTCCGTTGGTATGGACCCTGTCACAATTACATATGTGAGGCATTTTGTCTTTTGAAACATGTCTATTATTGGGTAGTCTTATTTCAATCGAGAAATATTTGTTTACCTCAATTATCGAGTTTGAGATTGACAAGAACCGAACAAAATTTTCTGCGAACTCAATTCAACGAAAGTCAAATGAATATTCTGTGTCACACATTCGTCATGGCTGGGATTGACTACTTTAACTAGGGATTGAACTCTCTCGGGATTGATGACCGAAACATATATTTTTTCAAAGGTTGAATCTTGTGAAATATATTGAATGTGTATTTTTTTAACGTTCATGTGAATTTTTTGTGTATCTTGATATTGTGGTAGCGAATCCCGTACTTGAATATCTACTTTGTCAGCATTCTTCAGGATTTGTTCAGCTAATTGACATGACTAAAATTGTAATTTATTTTTTTAACTTGAAGGAGCATCATAAAACGCTACCGCAATGATGTACTGAGGAGAGTCATTCCTTGGCTTGAATAGATAATATTAGTCTTGGTAATATTTGTTAGTACTTTCTATTGAGAGTATTATGTATTTATTGCAGTCATTCATACCATTGTGGGTTGTACCTCATTTCTTTTGGTGGCTCCTTGCCGACCATAGCGGTTATAGTACAAATGCAGCAGCTGACGCGCCTATTTTCAATGCACTGCTTTTTCATTCACCAGTCGTGCTATTCATGTCATTCTTTTGTCACCGCCCAAAAAATTGGTGTACGCCAAGTGTACACATTGTAAACTTCCTTTCAATTTTGATAACGGTTGGCGTTCGTCAATTTTTTGGTGGATTGGCTTCTTCTTTTTTGCGTAAATTTAGAATGCCTGTGATACTCTAGAGAGTAAGAAACCTAACGAATTAAAATGAATCAAGCTCAACATGAACTTTTTTCCCTGTTTTACTATTTAATTTAAATGATCGCTCTCTTCTATCGTTTTTAACGTTCAGGATTTTGTGTTCAATTTTTTTTATTTTGCCAACTTTCATCAGGAATCTCTTGCTACGATTTAAAAAAATGTCATTTTCTGTGATTGGACTCCGGTAAAATCTGTAATATGACTCATGCAAAATCCTTTTGTTTTAGTGTAGTTTCTCCGTTACATGTGCTTTTTGGGGTTTGCGTTTCTCATTTTGATGTAGAAAGTGAACGGTGAAAGTAAAGAAACGAATAAAAGCTCACGAGTCATCCCCATTCTCTACCTAGTCGAGGAGACGCCATCCATCCCAAATGAGTTCTTAAACTTGTGCGTTCGAGCGCCAGCGTTATTGCGATCGTCTCAACCATCCTGTTTGTAGGATATGTTATAACTTCGGCAACTTTATAGGCCCTAGAAAAGGATGCAGCTGGTGTAAGCATTCGCTTAAAGTTCAAGTACCTTTATTATTTCTACAACGGTTTTACCTTTGGGTTTTCAATTCCTTATGACTACTGACGCGTGAGGGATGTGAGGAATGCGATGTTGAAGCTTTATTTTTTCCTAAAGAAGCACTCCGTAGTAACGTGAAAATGAGGTGCCTTTTTAGCAGGGAGTCGAACCCCAACTTCGCAGCTGTGAGGCAATCACCTTGACCAGGGAGCCTTGCATCTGCCCCTGCTCCAGCCGCTCCCGATTTTTGAAAATGTGTGTAGTTCTCTTCGTCCTAGATTCATCGATGAACGAATTTCTTTGTTCTCGTGCTTCGTCGAGCTTCTTTGCTTTTGTTACTATCCTTATTCTGAGTTGTGTATGGGGGGAGGGATGGAGGATTTCGAAATTACTCTAGTTACAAGAGTGATACCCAGGTATAGTTTATGGCGCCACGATTCTGCCATCCATTTAAGAATTTCAAATGATTCTATCGATTAATTTCAATTAATTAATGTTCGATTATTATTCGATTATTAAATTAATTAAATAGGATTAATTTCAAAACTTTATTCTATATTTTCATCAATAATATTAGCTCATTCTTTGGTCAGTGATAAGTATTAGAGTTTATTTGAGCGATATTATCGGGTAACGTAAGTATTTACACCTTAAAATATCTAAACAGGTGATAGTAAGGTAATTATATACCTTATCTCGGCATGCTCCACAGACCGTGCCGCTTTCTCTACAGCCTTGATTTGTAGCCTCATTGTATAGTACTCTGTGAGCTGTAAGGCAGAAACATATATAATGACCAGGTTTATAAGCATTGCTGCGTGGAAACCTATTCTAAAGCTTTCATTCAACAGCATGCTTACATAAATTCGTTGGATATAATGGCTAAGTTTTCACTAATCTTCACTACTCTCGTATATAGATAACCTTACGGCTGACCAGTGATAACATTGACCATACCAAATTAACTTAACATAGCCAAGAGGATGCACAAGAACCTTAAGAACCTTGATTAATTCCAACACGGTTACCGCTGGGTTTCCAATGCCTAACAACTACTGGTGTAGTGAGGGATGTGAGGAATGTATGGTTTTAACTTCCTTTTCCAAGGGAAGTGCTCCCTGGTTACGTGAAAATGCCTCGCCTGAGCCGAGATTCGAACCCAGGTCCTCTCGGTTACGAGGCCACCGCGCTACCACAAGAGAACAAGAGGGTGCACGTTTCAGTTTTGCAATATAAACTAATTTTTAATTACCTTCTCATGTGCTGAACCAGCTTCATTTATATTTCTGCCCTTTAGCACGTAAATTACTATACAAAAAACTAAAATCATGATTGTAGAGTAAGTGGCACGGTCAGTGTCGTAGTAGTAGGTAAATAATAATTATAAGGAAAATAATAAACGATTATGAGGACAACATAGACTCATTTTAAAACATTTGTGTAGTTTTAAGATATTAAACTTTAATTTCTGAGCAAATGCAACTTTGCTTATGTGAAAACCATATTAGGAGTAAATTAAGTTGTTTGATGGATTGATGTGTTGTGGAACGTGGCGCTTTCATCAAAATTCCGTACTCTACCCTCAGATCGTGGACCGTGTTGCTTTTGCATGTACACGTACGTGGTTTATTTGTTCATGCGCAACGATTCTTTTTATTTTGTTGCTAAGGTCATAAAATACTCTCAAACGAATCAGTTTGCAAACACTTTGTACCATACATTTTTTTATAACAAATTGATCGTTTAATAATCATATCTGATGTGAAACCAAGAAACAAGATGTGAAAGTATGACATTTATATATGCATATAAATTTGCCCAAACATTGATATTAGCTTTTTTTGCAGAATATATGTATTTCCTCTAATTGTTTGTCATGTGAATGATGTGATGAGATAAAACATAAATAAGTGAATTCTGTAAAATTTTTGGGTGTTCGATCAAGTAGAATTTGAGCTTATTTTTATTGTTAGGAACATTAAATATATATATTGGTTCAGCATTCCTAGTCTTGGGCTCCTGGAAAGTTATTGAAAAAGTTGTAACAGGAGTAATTCTGACTTTTAAATTGAAGGTAAGACTTTGTATATAGAATTGCAGACTATCTAATGCAAATAGTTTCCAGTTTATGTTGCTAGAATGATAAATATAATCCAACATTTGCAAGTGCTTCTTTGCAGAGATCAGTAAGCAGGCTGTAAACTGTTAAGGGACTTTAACTGAACATGCTTGTTGATCTCCAATTCTTCAGAGGCTAAGTTTTAGAATAAAGTTTTTTATGTCTGTATTCTTATCGTAATCTGCAATTTATTTTTGTGTCTTTCTGTCAAATAGAGACAACTATGTTTGGAGAGCAACGAGTGTGTCCCAGGACCAGTGTGGAACATCTGCATATGATTTGATATAGGCTGAGTCAAGCAGAATGGCTGAAGCAGAGTGGAAGATTCAGTGTATGACTTGTGATGCGTAGGTGGTGATGATGTTTTGCAGGGGTTAAGATGAGAAGAGTGAAACAGAGATTGATTAGATGGTTTTTGAATGTTGAGGGTGCTTGAATAAGACAAAAAGAAAGCTGGAAGAGAAGAATGATAGATTGCTGGCTGGGATTGTGATACTGAAAGATGAATTGGAAAGTGTCAAAAAAATGAAAAGAGAAATAAATGAGAAAGGTGAAAAGTCTGTAGAAGTGAGTGCAAGAAGTATGCTAGAAAGTGTAAAAGCAGGTCTGGGAGAGAGAGGTATGCAAAAAGTGTAAAACTGAGTGAAAGAGGTGTGCCAAAGAGTGTGAGACCTGAAATACAGATATGTGAAGATAGCATGGTGAAGAAAGTTAGTAGGTGTGTAAGGTTTTTGGCAGGTGTGAATGCACAAGTTTGAAATAAAAAAGAATAGAAGATATTTGTGCACATGATGTTAAAGCAATTGATGGTATAAATAGATACATGGTGACTGTTGACAGTGCAAACAGGTGGAAATTATTTAATTGAGATTGGAACAGAGAGTACTGTGAATGCCATCATGAAAGTGGTCAAATATACACGGAAAAAGGTGAGAGTTGCAGTTACAAGTCTACTTAGGAGCCCTGCTTGTGATGAGAAGTATGAAAGACTGCTAAAGAAAGTAAACAGTTCTCTACATGAAAGGATTTTGAGTATGAAAGTAGAATGTATGTGAAAGCATGAAATAGGGTCTAGCTTTCTGGATTTGAATACTTTAATCCAGATTGATTACTTTTTGAAAGATGGTGTCCATTTTTTACAAGAAAGTGAGATGAAGCTCTCAAAAAGGTATATTGGTTGAATCAGAACTACCCATAATCTGATGGATAGTCAAGACTGTATGAGTGACAGAATGTCATCAGAAAGAACAGAGAATTGATAATCAAAGAAAAATAAAAGAATAAAGTGAGTGTTTTACAGTTTGGATGCATTAATGTGCAGGATGGCAGGTTGGCAAGCTGGATGATTTTATTGGTGAATTTGAAAAAGGTGGACTAGATTGTGTTGGTGTAGTAACTCAGATGCAAAATAGAGTAGACTTGGTGTGCACAGAAATTAAGTATCAATTGAGAGAGAAAAACAGGTCAAGTGGCAGAAAAAGGGTGAGGATTTGGATTTATTATCAAGACTGATTTAGAATGGAAATTGGAAGAAATTGAGGTTGGAAATGTCCCTGAGTGTGAAAACATCCTGGTAGTTGAATGTAAAAGTATGTAGGAGAATAAATGTGTCATCATAATTGTATGTTATATGACAACTA
>VOMN01067754.1:0-12631 GCA_014899125.1 Orchestia grillus | reverse complement strand
GGAGAGGGGGTAGAGGGGAGGTGTTGAAAACATGAGCTGGGCAAAATAATGATGAACAATGGGAGTGGAAGAGGGTTGCAGTAATGATGCATGGGAGACACAGAGCGCAAAGATGTGGGCGGGGAGTGAGTGAGAACGTTAAAACACGACGAGAATGAGACTCCTGCAACGCACGGTGCTAAAATGCGACTTAGTTCTGTGACCGTAGCGAGGATACCAGACGTGAATATCGTCAGGAAATTATGAGGGTTCTGCCGAAGTGACTTGTTAGTTTTCCGGAATATTCGCATTATTAATATGATGTCCGTGTTAGAATGGATACGATTCAAAGCCTCGAAATGGAATAGGAATTGAGGGGAGCCGTTGTGAAATGGTACGATTCAAATCGATATGCAGTAACGGCAAAGTTGTCGTCAAACTAACAAGAGATATCAAGGATTCATGTCAGTTAGCCGTCTTTTCGTCGAATGAAACGAATTTGAACGCTCTTCTTTTTCTCGTTAACCGTTTTCACTTGCACAACTTACTATGTTGTAAATGGAGGCTAGACGTCATTACCATGAATCAAGTGAAATTTGAGTATTTTTGTGATGATCTGGGCTGTGTTAGTTATGAATCTGGAAAGCAAATGCTAGCATTTTTTCAACGTTGACTTCTTATGACCACATGCACGCTGACAAAACCCAGACGCCTTCCTCTATCACAAATGCGTCGACAGATGAAACCGTGTTTTCGGTAGTCTTCTTCAGAAATGTTTGTGGAAACATGTTCATTTATTCTCTCATAGTTAAATTAAGTTATATTCGATCGGGTCGGGTGGCCATTTACTGAATTTTGGTCCTGAAGGCAACGTTCTCATGTCTGGACGTGGAGCCCCTGCCGACAGCCTGGAGCTGCACGTGGCGGAAAGCACGTGGCGGGGCGCACGTCGCGTGATCGCCTCAAGCATGCCTCGAGGGCCGAGTCTCAAGCTCAAGCCGGTCGTAATTGGTTCTTTTATGCTCCGTAGTGTATTGATTCCCTCGAATTACCGTGTTTAACTCGCTGATTTGCCAGTGAAACTCGCGAGGGACGTGATGCGAGATGTGCGTGCATGCACGTAGGTGTCGTGAGAATATTTTTCCATTGATGATTGATGCTCAACATGATGAGTTTTAGTTTATTAACCCTTAAGTGCGCAGTCCATTCAGTTTTAAACCAGTTGAAAAAAAACTTTTCATGAGAGTATTTGCCTCAAGTTAATAGATATTGATTCCCTTGCTTGTTTTTACGTAGATGACCCCTAAATTATAGTAGATACTACTCGAAGCAAGTAGTTTCTGGGTTTATGAGCATTTCTAGGTGTAGGATTAGCATGCCTTCTCAATAATTCGCTTGGCAAATGGGTTAAATATCGCCAATATCTTGCTCTCACAGTACACCTCGTGTGAACAACAATAACTTACTTTTTGAACGATTATTAATGTTACACCAAAGCGTCATTGCTTCCTGGGGACGAGCGATGCGGATGAAACAGGTGGCTAGTCATTAAGATGGAGTCGCTGTGGCGGTCAGATAATATTTGGGGAATTTTTGAGCCATTAGATACGTGTTGTGCTGATTAGCTCGCATGTAGTAAATGTACCTATGAGTGCATTGTTCTGTAGAATGCATTGAATTGTTCTTGAAATATTTTACAATTTGCTATACTTCTCATGAGGATTTATCAGTATATGGTCGTTAGAATTTCATTCTTTGATATCCCCTCTTCTTGCAGGTACCTCATATTAAATCTCTAACCTCTACACAATTTACGTTGTGTCTAACCCATTTAATCAACCGAAATCATCTCTTTGCTTAAATTACAGTAGTCGTCTGCTTTTTTTTACAAACTAATATTCAAACTAGGCAACAATTTGGAAATATTCTAACTTTCAGTAAAAAAGAGACAACTAGTAAAACTGCATGACACATTTTTGATGACGAAATATATTTTCAAGTGGAATTAAACCCCTAGAAAAATAGAATATTCAAACAATATATAAAAATGTTCTTTATACGAAGTTTTATCTCCCACCAGGCGTGTGCCAGCTGCGGGCCGGTCAGCGAGACAGGTCTCGAGGCACGTTCCTGGGCTACTTCGAGACCCTCGAGCACGATGTCTCGGGAGCGGTGTGGGCCCTGGACGACGAGTGGCTCCACGTCGAGGGCTTCACCTACGACGGCAGGGGACCAGGTCAGCCCCCCCGCGGGGCGCCATACGCCAACTGGGCTCTGGGGTGGTTTGGAATTCCGTAATTAGAAAATTATGACAGGCTTATATCGATGAAAATTATTATGGGTTTATGTCGATGAAAATTAAGATGGGCTTATGTCGGTGAAAATTAAGGTGGGTTTATCTCGATGAAAATTAAGATGGGTTTGTGTCGGGGGAAATTAAGATGGGTTTATGTCGGTGAAAATTAAAGTCGGTTTATGTCGGTAAAAACTAAGATAGTTTATGTCGGTGAAAACTAAGATGGGTTTGTGTGGGTGAAAATTAAGATGGGTTTATGTCGGTGAAAATTAAGATGGGTTTACATCGATGGAAAATATAATAGGTTTATATTGTTGGAAGTTACAATGAGTTTTTTAATGAATGAAAATTAATTAAATTCATGCAGTTGATACTCAAATCTTCAAACAACACATATTAGACATTGAATGCAACAGACCAAATGTTGAAGCGCAGAATAGTCACATGGACAACATCACGTCAGCGGATGGTCTCAATTTTCAATTAGTTCGTCGATGAGAGGCTCATGGTACATATTATTTCTATGTTCTCTTGTTTTCTTATATTCTTGTGAGGGCAAGGAAGCGGTAGCGCACTTGGCCCTCAGTTAGGATGTCCCAGGTTCGAAACTCAGGGGCATAGTGCTTCTAATATGAAAGGACGATTAACCCTGATGTTCCTAAAGAGGCGGCACCTCAGTGTGATCTAAGACGTAGCGCTCGAAGTTCTTCCAGGACAGCCATGATATTAAATTGAAGATTTACCCATTAAGCCAACACTGCGTTGAAGAAGTGTACTGTTAAGTGCAAGGTGTGTTTCATTCTTGTCCGTTTTACAGACGCCTTCTTCTGGGTGGGGACCGAGGGAGACCAGGCCAGTCCTAGGGGCCACATCGTGCCCTTCCCGTCTGGTGCCAGTGGAGAGTGAGTGACCCTGACCCTGAGTGGGACCCTACTAGCCCTGAGTGGGACCCTACTAGCCCTGAATGGGACCCTACTAGCCCTGAATGAAACCCTGGCCTTCCTCATGTTAAAATGTTTCGCGTTTTGCCGTAGAATTTAACAATTCCTAATGAAACGCTCATGAGACTCGTTAATGCCTCTGATAATCCTTTGTTATAGTTTTAATAAAACATTTTATTAATTATCGGTTCGAGTGGTAGAATAGCCATCTGTTGCTAGCCTATGATACGTCTCTTAATTCCTATCCCGACGCTATGCCTCGGATTCCATCTCCGCTTTTTGTAGTTGAAGAAATATTGTCTTACTTTCTATGGTTCGGTAATTTTATTTCCGAGCATTTATTTCAGTGAAGCTACACCGTCGTAGCATTGGATTCATCATGACTGCCGTTTGAAAATTAATAGTGTGTGCTCCACAAAACTTGCATGTGGCAGTAGCTTCTCAATTCACCTAAAATAAGGTACTGTTTCGTGTGATTGAACTGCCAGTCAGTCTAAATTTGACCCTTTCATGGCATGGGGCAGATCTCAGTTGTTAGAAGCCTCCACCAGAGACGCGTGGCTGATTCCCTCAGCCACGGTGGCCGGTGAGCGTTTTTGATGACTGAGGAGGTCAGTTTCGCGCATCGAAAGTTTTAAAAACGGCTTCTAAAGTGCGGCATTTGTGCCGGTTGCAGGCGTGAAATGGTGCTGCCCGCCTTCTCGGGGGAGAACGTCCTGTTCCGCCTTCCCGACGGAGTGAAGGTGTCTCAGCTGCGCTGGATCTCAGTGTGGTGCCGACGCTTCACCGTGAGTGCTAGTTTTTACCTTTTATTTTACTTTGAGTTGTATTCACGCTGGAAAATGCAACAGCGGCTGGCTGAACCTTTAATGTCCTGGTGTTGCTGTTTACGTCAAGCTTTAATTTTGTGTTAACATTACATTAACGAGCTCAAATTTACTTTCAACATCTGATAAAGAACAGGACGGGTAAAGCCCCTCTTGCAATGAAGCCATTCATAGTTTTTATTTTAAATATTCATTCAAGCACCCGAACGCAAACCGAAGGTAAGATTAGTTTTCTGTAAGANACTCAATAATGCTCAGTGGTACTCAATAATGCTCAATGGTACTCAATGATGCTCAAAGGTACTCAATGATGCTCAATGGTACTCAATAATGCTCAATGTTACTCAATGCGACTCGTGCGGTTGTCTAAAATTGGAACAGTTCCGAAAGATCTCCGCGCACGTCCTTTGTTTTTTACGTGGAACTTGAAACTGGACCTATCGGATTGTCTGTCGAAAACAGAATTCGATCGCAATGTTTGCCAGAAAAGCTGCAGTGCGGTGCCAGCATGCAGCGGTCGCCATGGCAGCACCAGCCGGAAACCGTGCCCCTGTGCCAGCGCTCGAGTGCCCCAGCGCACCATAAAACAAATTTATTTTATTAACATTCTTTTATTCAGAGTAGCTGTTGACATCGAACGGAAGCTTTCATTGCTAGCATGTAAGCTACCCTTGTTAATTCGATGATTTCCGGTCCTAGTTGCCTTGATCCAGACTCGACTCTATTTTTCTGTCTGGTTGTAGTGAGTGTTTTGACAGGAAGTCCTTGCGAAACTGATATTACTTCATGTGTAGAAGCAGAAATCTAAGATTTTTCTCCGCTCAAATTCAAACTTCCATTGATGGCTCTTGTATTTTATTTCGATCCTGTGGAAGTTAAAGAACAGTTTCTGTTTTTTCGCGCATTATCCGAGCTTTAAAAGTTTTTTTTTTTTAAACTCACGTTGGAAGGACGTTTTGTTTTCGTATTAATGGAAGGAGTGTTTTCATTGGCATGGGATAACCTCAATATGTCAATAGTTTCATTCAAATTTCAGTCGAGGCATCAAACGATACCTTAAAGCGATTTCTTTGAATGCTTTACGCAGCTGATGTAATTATTCATCAGTATATATTATCGAGGCTTATATTTATCAGTCAGGTCGAGCCAACAGTATATTACGCTGTTGACGCGTCAATACTAACCGTAACTGCGTCACTACTGGTCGTAGCTGGGTCACTACTGGTCGTAACTGCGTCACTACTGGTCGTACCTGGGTCACTACTGGTCGTAGCTGCGTCACTACTGACGTAACTGGGTCACTACTGGTCGTAGCTGCGTCACTACTGACGTAACTGGGTCACTACTGGTCGTAGCTGCGTCATTACTGACGTAACTGGGTCACTACTGGTCTTAACTGGGTTACTACTGGTCGTAACTGCGTCTCTACTGACGTAACTGGGTCACTACTGGTCTTAACTGGGTCACTACTGGTCGTAACTGCGTCACTACTGACGTAGCTGCTGCTGAACATCCTACAGCCGCCGCCAAGTGTCATGCTGTGAGCAGAAAGGTTCAGTGTGCATTATTTAAGCTTATCTCGCTAATATTTTCTTCTAAAAACTTGTTGCTTGAGGAAATTTTCTGCTCGGTTCATCAAGTCTACTGCTTTGTATTTTTAACATTGAGTCCAGATTGGTGTTAGCTGTACATGGATTTTGTTCTCCCGAACAAATAAAGTTTTGGTTCGTAAAGGATTTCGGTATATGAGACGAAATCATCCAAAATAGAAACAGAAACTGGCAGTGAGGTCTCCCAAGATTTGGGAGTGATCGAGCATAGAATCAGATAATTTAGAATGAAATAATTTGTTAAAAATATCTGTAAAAATCTAATGGTAAACCCTTTGCTGATGCGTGCTTAGCTCATTCTCTATATTATTAACTTCAATTTTAAACAGAAAGAACATCCCCAAACCCTCATTTCCAATTCGTCTTGCGTCCGTAGACAGTACACTGAGCCGACGCTGACGCTCAGAATTACGGAATACGCTGAGGGTCGTGGCGGGGCCATGAGCGTTCAGGCTTCATTTTCAAACTTTTCCGTCTAGCAGAACTGTACAAAGAAATTTATTTCACGTATCAAAATGATTTTTGCATCTTAGGTTAAACAAACGTAAAACGTGATATGAGCAATTCCGATGATCTTCGTTTATTTTTAAATTGAGACCTAAATTACGTGAAATGAACCTCACTACCTATCTTTATAGTTTTTATTTTACGCTGTTACTGCTCCTGATTTGTTTATTGTTCAAATCATTCCCCATTTTATGAGGGTTTGATTCTTAATTCAGGGCTGCAACTTTTTATTCGTAGCTTTTTGACGACGGATAATTATGGTCGCAGTGCCGGACATATAGTTCATGGGAAAATTCTTGATCTTATTTCAATAATTAACTGTAATGAGCAACTCAGATGTTGACTGGTATGTTGCCTTAGCTTTGTCCAGTCGAAAGTTCTGAGTTCATCGTAGGTCAAACTTTAAGAATGATGTAGGCGGTGGAGCAGGTTGTGGTGTAGACTTGCTATGAAAAAAGTCTACGGACTTCCAGCCCCAAATTTAACTTACTTTTGACATGTCCAGGAGACCCTGGCTAGTCTTCATACAACGTATCAAGTACCGGCCATTTTATTGAAAAATATATAATAATGTCCAACTAATTTATTTGAAGAATCATAAGGAAGAGTTTTGTCATTATTATTGTTGCATTTGAACTTACAATATTGATAATATTGGGTTACTTATTCATTTGTACTGCTGTAAAAGTAAATTCTAATTGTTTTATTCAATTACGAAATTGACTCACATCCATTAATAGCTCCGTGTTCATTGCTCATTTTGCACAGAAGACTACACTTTAAAATTTAATTCGTTTTATTTTCAGTTAATGAGTCTTAGCAAATGATACCTAATGAATTTAAAAATCCACACTTCCTCCTTCACTCCCTATGATTTAAAACAAAATTTTATTCCAAATAAAAAGCGCATCGTATTTTCTTGGGGACCGCAATAATTTCCGGCACGTCTCCAAAAATAGCGCTAGCAATGTTTGCGACTCAAACTTCCCAATTTCTCGAGTCGAGGCTTAGCGAGGCAAGTTTTGAGCCTCTGCAGCCACTGCAGCGACTCGGGAGTTGCCGCTGGTCCTCATCGTGGTGAGGGAACGCTTCTTTTTTGAACTGTGCCCTTATTTTAGGTACAAAATTACAGGTTTGATGAGACCGGAACCTTCCTACAGTTTTCGAGCACCTACCCTGCATTTTTTTTTTGCTCTGTAACAGATGTATGAAGTGTATTTTTTGACGTACTCAACCGTATGTTTTACAGGGAAACTTAATCTGAGGGTTAATAATTTGTAGAGTTCACTTCTTGAGACTCTGTATATTAAATTCTGTAGTCGCAATCAGTCATCAAAGCATCTTTGACGTCAAAAAAGAGACACTGTACCTCAACTTTACATTCGTAAATTCGTATCTTACGACAGAATTAACCTCTTTTTTCAATTACATAAAACGCCTCGTCGGAGCTTCAAGTTTACCTCGTGAAATCACAAGCTCCCAGCTGTACTTAAAGTTCTTTTTTCTGTGAATGCCTTGCAGTTATCATCAATCCCTAAATGCATCCAGTTACGATTCTTTAACCTCGTTCATAGCTCTCAAAAGCCAAATGAAAGTAACTGAAAACTGAAGCTACTTGAAAAATAAACCGGTCTTGTGTGTACAACGTGAACGCTTTTACGAGGGCTGCACCAATGAGAGGAGAGCAAGCGTGCGGCCTCCTGATTGGTCGATACTGTTGTAACCGCGGAGTGCCACGCCTCTTCATCTGCTTCTCGCTGCATATATATACTACTAAATGCCCTATTATTATTCTAGGGTTGAAGTCATTTCGTTTTGACGAAGTGAATTCCTTAAAAAAATGTATACTTTTTGCCTAATGAGTATTATGTTTTTTCAGTATTTGGAAATGCATTAATTGTGACTGCTCAAGAATTTCGTAACCCTCAACTTCTGTGACAGATGAAATACGGTTCCTATTCCCCAGACGCGACTTGCGAAGCCTTGCTTGCAACATCAGTTGTATAATGTGTAGTTTCCTATCTCTGCAATAGCTAACTTCAAATATCTCGTTTATAAACTACCAATTGAGCGGTATAGAACTGTGAACATTCACTGAAGTTTCTTCTGTGTATTAAGTGCATAATTTTTTTAGTTTCTATAATTTGGATGAAAATATTCGTACACGAACAAATTTCCGGAGGAGAAAACGATAGTGAAAATGCATTGCTTCTTCTAATTATATTCCAGGATTTACTGTTGACATCCTTGCAGTCTTCAGTCTTATTGTTTTACTCAGATATTTACACGTGAGAAATATTTTCACTTCATAATGTTTTTTCCGGGATGAAATGTTTTCAAATTTTTCATTTTTCCATACTGTAGCTACTTCATTTCTCCGTACTCTAGCTGCTGCATTTTTCCGTACTCTAGCTGCTGCATTTTTCCGTACTCTAGCTGCTGCATTTTTCCGTACTATAGCTGCTGCATTTTTCCGTACTATAGCTGCTGCATCTCTCCGTACTATAGCTGCTGCATCTCTCCGTACTATAGCTGCTGCATCTCTCCGTACTATAGCTGCTACATGTCTCTGTACTATAGCTGCTACATGTCTCCACACTATAGCTGCTAGATGTCTCTGTACTATAGCTGCTACATGTCTCCACACTATAGCTGCTACATGTCTCCACACTATAGCTGCTTCATTTCTCCACACTATAGCTGCTTCATTTCTCCACACTATGGCTGCTTCATTTTTCCACACTATAGCTGCTTCATTTTTCCACACTATAGCTGCTTCATTTTTCCACACTATAGCTCCTTGTGAACGTAAACTCTGTTGCTCTGGGATCAAGTGTCCTTTAACTCGTTCATTTCGAAGCTCAATTCCATGAATAAAAAATTGTTACAATTCATTGCATAGATCAACCTTCTTGTCACTTTCTAGGCAGAATGAAGTCGACTTGGTTTCGTGTGAACGTAGCTTTCGTTTCTTATATAGCACTCCTAGATGCACTTCTTGAATGGAGTGACGTGTGAATGTCAAGATATTCTGTATTTTCTAACATGTGAGCAGCTGCGAGCTATTTTATACACTCAATATAGTTTGCACAATCAAAACTTCAAAATTCACTAAAACACAGCGAGTCGAGGGCAAACAAGCAGGTACACATTTACCTCAGAACTAGCCCTGAATGCAACCCGCCCTATCAAGCACTTGCATTCATACGTAGATAAGTTTTCGGATTCTCGAAAATTATTCTGATTCTCGAGAATAATTTTGTGGTTTTATTGCAGCTGCCTACATAATTTTAAACCCCATTAATTAAACCCCATTTTAAACCCCATTAATCAAGCCTCTTGGAGGTCCACAGGCCAGCGTTTCGGTGCCTGTGCACGGAACTTAGGAAGGCGGCATTAGTTCTTCAAACTCCGTAATTGATGAGGGCTCTCGGTTGTTTTTATTGCCTTTAATTTAGAGAAATAGCCACGAAACTGTCATGTTTCCTTTTTGAACGCAGTCTACGTTATAGTAACTGATATTACTTCAGAACATTTGAATTTTTTAACGCCGTTGTGTAGGACATTTGAAGGTAAGACTGTAGGCCTAATGTCACGGAAAAATATGAATGCTCAAAGTCTGTCCATTGAAACCTTAAAGTGAACAAGGTTATTGGCAATTAATATTGAGAGGTAATGTTGAGCTTCCTTAACCAATTCTTTTTTCCATGCGAAGAATATTTGCTTTGGGAAACTTAAACTTGCTTTCACATTTTCTTGTCAAAACATTCTTGTTCATGGCCTAACTAATAATGCTCTACCTAAGATTAATGAATTTGAAATTTTTGAAATATATCACTCACGGTAGTTTTCAGGATGAGTATTTATCAAAAACTTGCAACGTTTCCAAAAATGCAGTCGTTAAGTATTCATGTAATAATTTCGAGGGAACCTTCTACAAACAGTGGGTGTGGGCTGTCAGTGAATTAAGTCGCTCGCGATAAATGCATTTTACTGCGATATTGTGCGAAGTGGATGCATTTGTGCATAGTTGCGTAATGTCTCTCTGTACCGTATAATACATTCTGTTACCCAGCAGAAAATAAAATGCATTGAATGTTTACTTACGATTTCTGGCATTTTTAGAAAGCCTGACTTACCGATTGTTTTCCTTCAGACAGATTGAAAGACTTTATAAATGTTATCACCCTTCGCATGAAATTAAAACATTTCGTTTATTAAAATTTAGTTCATTGCAAAACAATTTCACTTATCACGCACATTAAAAACGTCGCGAAACGTTGAATATTCGGACATATTAGTCATCTCGGAACCGTGTTGGGAGACACAGCCTCAGACCGGCCACACGGTCGCATGGGAGAGCTGCCCAGCACCAGCCAGAAAGGCAGCTCCACCCGCCGTGCAGACGGAGAGAAAGAGAGTGTAATGGGTGAGGGAGCGCGGCCGGTGTTGTGAGAATATAGAGAGGCTTCCTCTTTCTTTCTCTCTTTCTCGGGGCAGCTTTAAAGGGCACCATGCTCTTCTCAATCCTCACGGGCAGTCGGGGGGTCCGAGCTAAAACTCACCGAGTCCAAAAATGAAATCCTGATAAATTAAGGACATTCATTTCAATCTACCCTCGGATAAAATATGAGATTTTTCGACTCCAAAGATTGATTACGAAGATTAGCTCGTATTGCAGTATTCAAGTCTACTTTGAGGATTAATCGAATTTTTTGTGCCGCGACTCATTTTAGAGAAAAAATGGTACTTGACAAATTATTCGTTGAATTTCTTGTTTAGCAACGATTTTGTAGCTTGAGGATGCAAGAGCAGAATATATGAAGTCCAAAAAGGCTCCGGAAAAATTGTTCTCGTAAATTGCTTGCTGCTCTAATATGCGAGTATGTCCGATTTTGCACTTACATTGAAAAACGTTTTGTGGATTAGTGTTCCGTAGTGTAGGCTTGACAATTAGCAAGTTGAGTTGTATCATATATCGAGATGAAAAAATGTAATCGCGTGCTCCGAAGCATTAACTTCAACATCTTCTGCTGACTTAGCTGCTATGTGTGTTGAGGAAAATGTTTAATCAGCAAAAGGCAAAATGTTTCTGCCTGAATGTTCGGAAGTCTGCTCTAAGTCTACATAACATCCTGTGATGAAATTTTTCACACTCATTTTGGTAAAATAGGCTTAGTGAAAATCCCTTGATAATTGAAGTTATTTGCGATGAATTTATGCTTCAGCATCTGATGCTGAAATCCAAGTCACTAAATGCTCTCCAGTTCTAAAAAATAAGATCGCTCTTGATATCATCAAAAAGTATAAGTTTCTTCGTTGTGAAGCGAGAAGCTACAAAATGAATGATCGTGAAATTATGAAGAAACGTAGCAATATTCTCTCCATGCGTTTGTGTGAACGGGCTGCTAATGTCATTGCGCCTGGATAATATAATGGAGCCGTTTTCACGCGTCATGCGCTGAAACTATTTTGTGCCAACACCGAAAACAAAAATCAGGTCCAGTTAACCCACTGTCTGATTTTTCACTTGTTCCAATATCAATTCACTTTGGGAGTCATTTCGACCCAGTTTTCCCTTAGTGTGGCTATCAATCAATCTGTCATTGATGATGTGGACTCGGGATTATATATATCATTAGTTATCTTCGGACAGCAGCAACACTTTATGTCCTCCGATGCAACCTTACTTAAGTCTCGGATATTAAACACAAAGATTTGGAGCAAAACTCGGCACTTCTAGTCGCGATTCCCTGGCATTTTTTGGTGAAGGTGAGCGGCTGTAAGGAGTTCTCCCCGTACACTGCAGGGGATTGACTTTTATTTTATCGTAACGACTTGGCGAGTCTCATCAATAATTGGGGTCCCGAGTTGTTCTTCTGACTTCAACTGCATAAATAACACACCGAGTGAGCTAAAAATAAACCTGCTACTGAAAATGAACTTTAAACTGAAACTGGCTGTAAGGATCATGTGAAATGTCGCAAAGATAGTCAAGCAAATATGTAGAATTATAATATTATCACGATATACATAAAAAGTTCTTTCACTGAGAACCAACGTCATCGTACAACGCTATTCTCATATCGAATGAGACGATATCGGATGATGCAATACTCTACATTCTTGTTAATTCATCGAGTCTCAACAAACAATGATATATTTTAGCATTTGTTTTGAGCAAGAATGAAAAGTTCAGTTTATGAGAAATATCCTTATTACCCTTTCGCAAAGTTGTATTAGCAAAGCTGCTCAAGCTCATCATATTTATTGACTAGAATTCTTAATGCACTTAAAAATTGGGAAATCAGCGTTTCGACCGTAGAAGTCATTTCAACTTTACCGCGATCTGTACCGCGTTGACACTTTATACTGAATAATGGTTGGAACTTGAATTAATTAATAATAACTTGTTTCTGATGATGCAATGAGTAAGGATTTCTAATTTTCTCATTTACTTTACTGGTAGCG
>VOMN01067737.1:0-17361 GCA_014899125.1 Orchestia grillus | reverse complement strand
TGCACGGAAGGGCTGCTGGAGCTGGGAGTTGATGCACTTCTGCTACACGAAGGGCCGCTGGAGCTGGGAGTTGATGCACTTCTGCTGCACGGAAGGGCCGCTGGAGCTGGGGTCTGCTCCACTCCTGCGATGCTGCCAGTCACCCCAGGGACCACCACTCTCGTAATAGTTAACACGCAAATAACGCTTGAGAAACTCACCTCGCCCCTCTAACACAGAACTTGGTGATATCGAAGACGGTCACGCTACGAAATAGAGAAGGAGCGTTCCAGGTGCTCAGCGTTTACTAAAGTGAAACATACTCGTAAATAACCATGATGAAACGAGGAACTTTAGTGTGATGGATGGATATACATATAGTCAGCCTCGCCTGCCACTGAAGGGCGTTTTATGTCTCAGTCTGGGGGAGTGAATTTTACTTGGTCCTTAATTATCACTCATCATTACGCATTTTGTGATCACAGGTGTAAGTTTTAGACCATGACAGAATATACCATGAAACTTCAACTATACAAGGTGTAGCCGCTTTTGATTCAATAACTTGCTTTTATGGTAAAGCCTATCGACGCAAACAGAATATGCGTTTAACAAGTATGGAATAACGTTAATGAAAACAGACTCCATGAATAACGATTCCTGACACACTGTTATCTTCATGGTGATGAGTAGTTGTCGAGTTATGAACGTTACTGTAGAGCTGGATAAAGCAATTTCTATTGCACATCCGAGTATCCCTAACTTCATCCAAAAAATATTCTTAAGTTCTTACGCTCTAACACATTGCTTCGACATAACATAGTTAACATAACTACTGTGGAGCTCAAAATCATTGACGTGGAATCTGCTCACCGTATGAAATTCGTAGCAAACTTCACTAACTTTGCCGCATTTATTGCTTTAAGATATTCGTACAGCATCATACGCTGGGCTCACCTCAATTGGATGGTGTTGAACGTGTGACAAACGTGTGTACGAGACGCTCCTCGCAGGAGCGTGTGACCTGACGTGTTCATGTGCGTGTAGTGATGGAAAAGGATCGCATATTGGGATATCATCAGTTAATGAATGCGTCCCCTCAGAGGAAAAAGTTGGTGCCCTTATCTGTGCAGTGAAAGAACTCTTGAATGAGGAGAGATACTTTGGTAGAAGTTGTCCCCTGGATTATAGTCATATAATTTACATACTGCATGTAATCGAATATCTTAGTTCCTATTCACAGTTTAGCCTCAGTTAGGGCGGCTTTGATGGATTTTTACTCGAATTATTATGAGCATAAAATAATACGTATTGAATTTATGTTTCACGCAGGTACAAATTTTTCAATTTCGATCGTAAAATCCCTGTGCGACTACAATTAATTAAGACTTTTTCTTAAACACGAGTATAATGCAAATTACTTACTCTTTAAAAACTCAATGAATCTATACGGCATTTCTCTCTGATTTCTGTCCATAGTTCTTCCCCGTAAAAATTTAACAAATGTGTAATTTTAGGAGTGTCATTAATATTTTCTATTAGAATTATCAATCGATTCCAAATATACAGTGAGCAAAATGTTCTTTGAATTTTCCTTTCACATTACATTTTCCAAAATAATTGCTCAGCAAAAAAAAGCCTCGAGCGCCCTGGGAAGAGATGCCGTGTCTCCTCGAGTGGTGCAGCGAGACCTCCCTTAGGGTTTGTGATGATTCTGCCTCACGGTTGCTAACATGGGGTCAGTGGTGCTCCAGGGGGACTGCGAAGGGGCTTGTAACTCGTAAATCCCATTGCACATTATGTGGTCCCACGAGACAGACTACATGCAGGCCTAAGCTCTAGAGCTCCGTCTTAACCTGTTGACTGTCACTCGACCACGACTCGTTTTAACTTTAAGTTATAAAGAGACCGCACACAAAACACTCACGTTTGGGCAACAACTACAGATTTAGATCGAAGAGTGTAGGCTCTGGGTGAAGTTATAGTTTTAAAGCATAGTCATGGTCATTTAGTCATTTAGCGTCATAGTCATTTAGATCGAAGAGTGTAGGCTCTGGGTGTAGTTATAGTTTTCGAGCGTAGTCACGGTGAGCGGATGTGGTGATGAGGACAGTCTGTAGTTATGGTACTCACGTACACTATACAGTGATAGTTGTTGTGTAGAGATGGTTATGGTACGTACTGACGGTATTAGTTTCGTAAGAAGGTCCTGTGAGTTGTGTCGTTTCATTTAAGCGATATTGGCGCCTATATGTTGTGGTGGTCCTGGCGTGTTGTGCTGAGATTATGGCTGAAAAAAGGGAAAATCTATAATTTAGTAAACAGGTTTTTCATTTCTTAAATTGATTCATTTAGCTGAACTTAACGTACTTCAAAATTTAAATGGTGATAAACTTAGGTGAAAAAAATATGACGACAAAAAATGTGTCTTGATACAACAATCTTTGGCATAATTCTAAAAAGAAATGAGTTGAACGTCACATATCCATTTTAAAATGGCAGATGACATCAATTTTTCGCTCACTAAGAGAAAGGCTGTCGCTTGCATGACAAATTTTGAAAAAATCTGGCCGTGGCACTTCAGGCTCCGCAGCGCAGTTGCCTCCTTGTGAGGAGGTCTCGAGTATGTAGCTAACACTCCGGGGGGACTGCTTTCAAAAGAAAGAAATATTATGTGCCTAAAAAGCATCACATTGTGCATCCTAGGACGGGGGAAGCCCGAACTGTTTCTAAGTTATCCAAAGTACAGAGCTTCTTGGCCTTGTCTTCCTAGATGCACGAGTCGCAACATGCAGAACAGAGCTCCAGGACTCTGGACTCTAATGCAGGGGCTGGGCTGGAGAGGCAGCGGCAACAGTCACCTTTGATAGCACGGGCACTGATCCAATAGGCCACCCAGAGCCTGTGTTGTCATGTCGTATCCGAGCAGAGCTCACGCGACTAACGCGGCTCTGAGACGAGATTTGACTCCTTGAAGAGACAACGTCTGTAGCAATAATAGACCAAGGAAGGAGTAGCTATAAATGAGTAACGCAGAATTTTGTCACCATAAAGTACACCCGGAATAGATGTGCATGCAGCTTCATGAGGCGGCCATTTTCCCATCTGTGAGTGAGAGCTTTGTGAGTGAGTACATCGACCTTCTGCTTCATTCGAATTGTACAGCGACCCGAGAGGCGAATGTAAGCGATGGAAAAGGGCTTGTCATCATCAACATTAACATGTTTATTTAAGTGGTTTTCATTCATGCTGATGTAGATATGAAGACAGGTTCACAAAAACTAAAATGGTAAACTTCGTCTTGGAACGAAGTTGTCAATATCCTGGAAAGTTACCATGAACAGACAAAATATATCCAGAGGTTCATTCGCATTCATGTTTGATAAGCGAACATCCGAATCAACACTCTATAAGAAATCAGTTTAATAAGAAACATTTTTGCTGCATAATTTTGCCATATTGTTCGACGTAGTCCGCTACAGATGTCAGACGCCGCCTGTAGATGCATGTGAGAGGGGAGAAAGTACCTTGCGAGTGAAAGAATTAAATTGAAACCAAAACCCCGCCCACCTCGTACAGCATCATGCAGTAGCACAGTACCCCGATCTCCAACAACAAAAAAGGAAGCATGCAAAGAGGAGTGGAAACAAGTAAAGGCTCATAACCAACTAAACCTAGGAAAAACCTAGCAAAATGCAATACTGCTTGTACAGCGAGTGTCCCCTGACGTCACAAAAGAGATGTAATCCCCCTAGAGACACAGACGAGCAAAGGCCACATCAGAGCGTCTCCTCGAGCGGTGCGCGTGCGTTCTAAATGTCCTTTGAAGAACACAAGTCTCTAACATCCCGAGGACAAAAAATATAAAAAATTTCAGAGAACTTCGCCGGAGGCTGCAAAAGCGATCTGAAATCTGACAAGATTCAAATGTTTGGTATTTTTGTTTCCAAGTTGGTGAGAAAATCTGGGACATTGATTTACCACAAGTGGTGAACATTTGACACAGCACTAAATGAAAGTAAGAAATGATGAAGATCAGAAACACTACTAGTGGGCTCAAATAAGCCATTCTAGAACAACGGTCCACATTCATTACCAACATTTCACAATTGCGCGCTTCTCACTGACTTAGACTGAATTTAAGCTAACTTAGAAACATCGACAAACAAAGTCACTCGAAACTTCCTCGTCAAACAAATTTTTACTTCTGTACAAGGAGCAATTCAAGTTACGCACGCTCACATGAGGTCACTTTTACCGTAAGTGCGCAAATCCGTTTGAGTGCACGAATAAGTTTTCAACAGGAGAGCTCAGTGTGTCGTATTTCCCAGCGTTGTGAGCAAATACTTCACACGGAGCGGTCCACTCTACCTCTCTGACAACAAAGTCTCAATATTGAGCAGGTCATTATTGTATTCGCTGTGCCCCCGCGTCTCCAGAATTAATGCGAGTTAATGATGAAGGCGACACAAGCAAAACAGAAATACTGTGAGCGGTGTCGTGGCCTAGGCGTTCAGGGACTGGCCAGCCGACGAATGTTTCACCGAAAAATCTTGCATGTTTAGCACTAAATTTGACATGCATTGTCCTGAAACACATCAACATCGTGATATCACCTGGCAGAAATAATACTGGTGCATCCACATACTGAACTTAAACATAGTGATATCCACCAAAGTGCAATTGAGTTTTCTGTAATACTCAATGGGAATCTTCATCATAATGAATGCAACAAGCACTACCATCGACTTCAAACATCATGTCTAAATTAGGTCTTTTGTGTTAATTTGATGGTCTTGCAATAGAACGTCCCTATAGATGCATATTCGAAAGCTCGAGTTATTTCTTACGGAGGCGTTTAGAAAAGAACCGCGAATTTTTGCTTCACAATACTGTACAATAAAGTGCGCAAAAAATTGCGTGAACAGCACAACTAACCTCAGCCCAAAGTCAAACCTGAAAAGAGCAAATGCAGTGGCGAGGCCGTCAAAAAGATTATGTACAATCACAGACTCCTGGTACTATGACGTGAAACATTTTCAGCTTGACTGTGGATCGAAATTCCACTTGATATTTTTCCCGATTTTATAAAAAAAAATCGAATGCAGGTAAAAGAGAATATCTTACGGCCAGCGACTATGGAAGAAAAACTTTCCATGATCTTAAAACGGATCAAAGGGCAATAGGAGCAGCCGAGGCTCTTGCACCAACGGATTAACTTGAATCTCAAATTTTGTGAGCGTGCGGCTCAGAGCGTGCGGCGCAGAGCGTACAGTTGACGAGGTCAGAGGGCGCTGGCAGCAGTTGCTGAAGTAATTCTGAGATAGACTCTTAAGAACCATACTCGCTACTCGGCTCCCTAACACCCCGTATAAATAACACCCTATAAATCGATGTGATATATTAAGTCCCGTCATTTTTTGACGGGTTAAGCGCCCTGCTAGAAAAAAATGGTTATTTTGAGTAACATTAACCACAAGATGAATTACGCGGAGATTTTTCCCTGCTAATGAACAAATGTAAAGGATCATAGCGACATTTTTCTTTTAAAGTAGGGAAACCTTACAGAGTACAGTGGCCTCTTCAGGAGCTTCCAAGAGCGTGAAGTGGCTGAAGGTGACAGGCAGCGGCGGTTATGAGCGTATAAATGAATCTAAGCTAAAGTAAATTACTACCAAAACATGTGACTGGAAATACGATATGAAACATCACCATTACCGTTCAATATCCCAGAAACACTAACAATAAATTGATCAAATTTATCCTGTCCAACAATTTGGCAGTCCCATTTACACTAAGATTTCTTCATAAAATCTTTCTGTAATGAAGATGGTTCCTTTTGGCACATGTGCTGCCAGACGTAAAAGTACCAAATACTGTACCGGGAGGACATAATGGATTTCTTATTACTCCATATTCCGTCATAAAAGATTGTGATGAAGCTTTCTTCGAGAGCCACCAGCTTTAAGATATTCCCTTTAACCTACATGCAACTTTTTAGGCAAAATCACAATCTAGCTTACAATGAACACACAGAATTCAACAAAGAGTTACCAGCCAAGTTGCACGTGTGATGAAGTACAGATGAAAGAGATATGTCTCTTTATAAATGGCCTCTTTCTTCCCCTGATCTCAACACTGTTTATTCTTTCAAGTCATTAGTCGAGAATCAAATCTACTTGACTCAAAGCAGACATATTGCGGCTCAGAAAGTATAAATGTCACCAATCAAGTGATTAAACGTCGTGGATGCTGTGTGTGGTGCCATCTATATTCGTATAAATAATCACAAATTTTCTAGGGATTGTAAAATTTTTGGGGAAATGCATGTATTAAGGATACGTTATTCTGCGATGTTTGACGAAGAATTAAAATTCATCAAACTTACAGCTAGGAATAAAGTAAATTTTCCATATTACGAGATCTTCGATGTGCCACAGTATCCTCGCCCCACTCTGTGTTTGAAGAGCAGGCCTAGAAGACGTAGGACAAAACTTCCACCCATAAACATAAAATTGGTCCAAACTTTCACGACCATCAATTTGGGCCACATTAAAATTACGAAGTTCACAGAATTCTCGAAGGAGTCATCAATCTTGCCGAAGAAATGCAAAGGCAGAGGCAAGGATTTTCAAGAACTCAAGTCTATTCGCGACTTACAGCACAAAATTCGAACGTGAACACTGCGACAGGACCAGCTCGCGGACAATGCGATGACTTCCACCTGATAATTGATGAGGAAAAACGATGCGTGGGAGACATGAAGGAGGAAAAGTACGCGCAAGAAGGCTGAAGAAAATGAAGATGTTATCCTACTGAAAACAGCCTCAGGAGATCTTGTGAGATTTAACGTTGCCATGCGTTAAAAAAATTCATGTTTCGCTTTGTTGCTAAGGCAAGTGCTCATCACAGACGAATAAAATAAAAGAACATGCATGGCAGTGAGAAACATCCATCTCGTTTGAATTTTCTTGTCGTACAGTCGTAGAAATTAATAGAATAGAGACCACAAAATATAGGCAATTGAAGACATGCTAGTTTTGAGTTACTAAATTTTCTTTCACAAGTGTTTTCTGAGTAGTACGTTGCTCATCCACATTACAAACTGTAAAAGACATGTACAGACGTAAGTAATCATGATGGAACCCTTTTTTGATTTATTCCGAACTTCATTTACAGGGTGAGTCACAAAAAAAGCGTTTAGATTTTCAAATTCCAATTACTCAGTAAGGATTCATTGTAAAGAACTCAGGTTGATCTCATTTTAAACAGTAATTTATTAGCATTTCGAATATCAAATCATTTTTGACGGGAATAGTTTAAGTACAGTTAGACAAAAAACAACTGATTTTTGGTCCACTGTACGAAAAACCCCCAATTATTTAATTTAAATCACAAAATATTTCTTTTTTTAATCCGCACCTCTGCGGATGCTGACGGAGCTCCCTGCTACAGAATAATTTGTTACGCCACCGCGCGAGCGAAGGTTTTTGGGAGCGCGTCATCAGAGTCCGGCACGGGACTGAGTGGCCACCATGCAGTCCCGATCTGACCCTGTGATATACTTTCTTTTTTGGAAAAAAATTTCGCCTACGAAAAACTCCAATTGACTTTCCAAGATTTACTTGACCGTATCCCTCTGATGGTGACCTAAAAATAACTCAGGAATGATTCAAAATGAAAGCGAGAAATGAGCGTCCGGTGTCAAAAATGTGTTAAAAAACTGTGGCCACAGGCTGTGTTTGAAACATACCTATGGGCTGAAAAAGACAATTGTTTTAATCCCAGTATATAACAATAGCCCAGTGTTGCTCACTTGATGGGACCGTCCATCTCTCAGCCACGCTCTTAAGCATTTAGATAGGAGAAAATTCGCAGTTTGCGTTCTCAATCAGCTAGACTGTCAGAGAAGCCAGTCCGTATCATTGATACTGAAAATAACATCCTTCCATGTCAGATTTACCGCAAATAAGAGGGTATCTTAAGAAATTAACATCATTTGTCCAGTCATTTCTTGGCTGGATGCGTCTATTAGTATTAATAATAGTAAACAATCCCTTAAAACTTTGGCAATACCTATTTTTCTCCATTTTTGGAAGTCTAGCGGTATTTTAGCAAATAAACTCAGTTCTGCGGCTCGTAGCGCCCGCCCTAACAATGAACAAAAAATCCTTATTACTTCTTGAGTACCTACTCGTATGCCCAGACCACTTCTGTGAACAAACACATCATTTAACTGGAGGTCTGTTCGTATAAACCCGAAACAAATTCTCAAGTGTTGTAGAAGGCCAGGGACAACTCCTCATTTACAATTCTTCCATTAATTTTCTGAATTTTTTTTATGAGGATTTTCAAAGCTGGATTGAAACGAAAAATAAGATTTCCCAAAGGCATGTTGCAGTTCTATTTTCGAGATTTCGTGTGTTTTAACGGAGCTCGTTTTCATGGCGTACAAATTTGAAACAGAAGAGCTAATGACAGCAACTAGCGTATCTGTGATACCGAAGAATTGTTTCTAAGCTTGTTATGAATTGAATCAAGGTTTAAGGGTACCATAAAGTCAAGCTTGGAGGAAAGATCGATAGCCGGTAAGTAGACGTAGAGGATAGTGACGAAACTAATTTGTTAGACTAGGGGCCACCAAGGATCAATCTTGTACGGATAGTTGAAAACATCAACTGTGTGAATGAATAAAAATCCAAGTTGATGTTTGCAACTATCATTACAAGTGATGAAACTATACTGTATTAGTAATTGCTTGACTATACGTGAGACGAGAGATAAAAAGTTGCACGAAATATCAAGGTTCACCACCTCACCCAAAATGTTTTATGACACAGAAGTGTCGCAATTTTCCAATGTGGTCTTGCGATAACGAATTAAGAGAGGTTTCGATATCTTCAGAACAATAACACTACATTATGCTGAAGTTTTAAAACCATCTTGACGTATAGGGAGATTACAAAAATCTAAATAACTCCGAGTATTGCTAGGGAACTTGGTTGTTATGAGTATTCTCTTCCAAGTTTTTTTTTTCAATTTAGTCAAATATTCCCGATGAAAATGACCATGTGTGTCGTAGGTCAATACGAGCGAGGTAAAGCATAGAGAAAATTAAAGTATTTGACCTAATCTGTTAACGTTTCACTCTTTTAGATTAAATAAAATATACTAGGAAGTGAATATTACTATTCTTCCCAGTAGTCACGGCTTGGGAACTGTAAGATGTGCTCTGAACACGACTTCAAATCATCGCCCTATTGTTAACAGTTGTGCCTCACTGATGGGAGATCATGGCTCGATAGAACTACTATGTTATACATTCAGTAACTCGGACCCCCAGCCGAAGATAGAAGTGCAAGTCATGTTAAGCTCCCCTGATGCTGTTGCTGTTTACAAGTCATCATCGAAAAACCTTCCCTTCCTCGTCGAGCTGTGTAAATCTACGAGTCCTGTCCTCAGGTTGCAGCAGCTAAAGTTAAAAATCAGAGAACACAGCCTCGGCAACTGACTGTTGTATGCTTAGAAAATATCAGAGCGTAAATATTCAGTAATTAAAACAGGTGTATCATATCTATCAGTAAAAATTGAAAATGATGTATCACATTGAAAGTAAATCATGCGCATCGCAATCTGTTTGTTCGCAACAAAAAATATTGTAAAAAATTATTCTTTAGCACAAATATATCGATTCATCTTTCTCAAAGATATGCCCTAATCGAAAAACAACTTTGATAGAACTTCTCCGTAAACATGGAGAATTCAATTCGTCCATGCAGTCAAAAAATATGTTCGTTGGATACAGGGATTTTGCATATAAATGTAGAACAAATAACAAATTCCCTCAAAGCAGAACGAACGTCAGGTTTTCCTCTCGACTCTAACGTTGTTTGCACAGGGAATGAGACGTAACTTGCCTCAGTAAAAAGTTTAGGTTTGGTGTCTCGCACACAGCTGAAGGGAAATTAATTTACTTAGAGCCCAATTTAGACAAACGCTCAGCCGCTCCTTGCGTTCGAAATATTTCTGAAAAAAATCTTTGCGCTAGCACTCTATGTAGAGCTTCAATATGACGCTTCATGGAGGTGAATCAATTGTGTTCCCTCGAGAATTAGACAATATTAATTACACATAACGAACACCCGAGGGACACCACAAATTCCTAAGCCGCAAATCACCCGAACTTTTCCTCTTCAGTTTAAGACGCAGCTCGGGTCTACTTTCTGAAATAGGCCCATTATAGAGAACATTAAATTCCTCGAGAACCTTATCGCCAAAGAATGCACAATTAACTCACGAGTATATCATAACTTGGACCAGAGTAAAGTTTGGGGCTGGAGTTAATACCACTCTAGAATCCAAGGCTAAGGTCGAGTTCCTCCTTAGCTCTAATGCTGAGATGAAGCGCTGGAGCACCACAGTCTCTCGTTACTCTCTTGCAAATTGCAGAATGATGTAGTCTCTTTATAGCAATGTTCAATTCGAAGATTGTATTCATATGCAACACTTTCTTTTCTCAAAGAGCTTATTAAAGGTTTTAGCATCAGTGATGAATACTATTAGCTAAAAGATACCCTGAACTTGAAACTTCCTAGAAATTGCAATTCAACCTTTCCATGCTGCTTTTTCAATGAACGCTTTTCAAGCTCTGCAAATCGTATTTGAAAACCTCCAGTGCAAGAATAAATTACTCCGTAAAGAAAGAGTTAAAATTATAAATTATCAGTCCTTCAATATGCATTTGAGGTATAGCACTGTTAGTTTAAGTAATTCAATAATCAAAAGCAAGATGAACATGCCCAATTATATGTTGCAGAGAAACAATATGATCATAACTCCATGCGCTGATCGCAATTTAATGTGGTGGAGAACACATAATGATATAGGTACTTATGAGGCGTTTGAGATGAATGATTTGTTCGTCCCATCATAGCGACAAATGGGAGGAGAATGAGTACACATTAGGCGTAACATCTGCGGCTGTTATAGCGGAGCACGTGCGGGTGCCTACGAGAGAACATGGAATTGAGGGCCCACGGAGATGAAAAAATAAATTTTCCCTAACAATGCACATTTTATTAGAGGATATGTAATCTAGTTAATGCCGTGGAAGCAGTCATGGAAATTTTGAGTACGAGTACAACTAACCGTTTTTCAACTTCAAAGATACCTTGGAACCCTAATAGAAATTGCTTGCAATTGGATTTCAATCAGACAAGCGTACATTCTCGTATTTGGGTAGCACAATCTTCAACATAGAAAGCGAGGTGTATAATTTTTAAGTTATTTATTGAGAAACTATTCAAGCCATAAGAATAATCTTGTAGTAGTTCATGTGTCCAGAATATTTACTTATGGGCCGCCGTGAATAAAATAATTTAAGACTTCATATCATATTACAGAGAATGAAGGGAGACTTTAAAAATCACTGCGCTGCAAGTACTCAGGCCTTTTGGTCACCTAGCCTCCATGTAGAGAGAGTTCTTCGCTTTTCCAAGAACACAATTCCGATTGCTGATTTTGGTGTATCCTGAGAATGACAGGCAGCCTAGAGAAGTTCTCACAAGAAGTTTTGTTGCACCAGGCCTTGCAACACACGCCAGAAATTCGCCGTAAATATAAACAGCAGAAACAATATAATTGTTAATCAAGTCGCTATTCAATCCACCCACTTCATAATTGAACAGATGAGTGATTCTCGCGCCATAAACGCTAATCAAACCTTTTTGGACATGAATTTTTGGGAATCAGCGGTAAAAATTTGCGCCGAGGAACCGAGGTTTGATTCTGTCGTTGAAAGCTGAACTGACTGCAAGGTAACAATGACCGAGTTCAACTGATAATTTCAACACAAAAAATTCCTAACAGCACGTACACTTTATGTGCATGCCAGTCAGTTTTACAACACGCAGTCCCCAGTAAAAAATATTATCCAGCTTGTGAAGATACTTATAGCAGCAGCAGTACCCAAATAATCTCCCGAAAAAAAATCAAATGCTGCACTTACATTGCTGCTGCACGACATCAGTTATGCTGCAACTACATCAAATGGCGCTGATGCAGCATCTGCTGTATAGTCGCTAAAAAATTCCTCAGGTTCCTAAAAAATTCAACTGCAGCAGTGACAACAGGCAACTTCTGCAGTGGCGACACATCGTAATTTAGAGCTTGAGTCGCCTCTACCAACTATTCTGGAGCCCAAAAACGGAACTCTTGTCGGAGCTTGTGTCAACAGATCGTTTTTTTGAGAAGGAAGGAATTGGGAAAGAGTTCCTTCAGATTCCCCATTCGTGCGTACCAGGAACTGACTCGTCGCAACTGACGAGTCAGCCTTCGCTGACTCGTCGACAGCACGTGCCAAAATATACGGCGCTCGCTGACGTGGAATGGTGGAGCCACAAGTGAATTTCAACAAAAAAATAGATGCGTGAGTGAAAATATTTAGTACAAAATTCACAGCAGATAGACAAAAATATTGAGAAAATTATTGAGAGTTCTAAAACATTAGGAGCATAAATCCAGCAAAACTTACTCGAAAAGCGAGTAAGTTTCACTGAAAATGTGAATAAACCAATTACGTCAGAGATAGGAATTGTTCACTTTTTCTAACTCATGAATAAAACGTCTGCAGTAATTCTTTCTTAAGAACATTAATGAAAAAATCTCAATATCCCACGAGAATGAGTTGTTCATACATAGAACTTACGGCATATTTGAATAAGAATGATACTTGGACGTCTACACGATGCAATGGTTTCATTCAAAGCGCCATCATTCAGGTCGAGGCATCCTTAGGGGCGAGGCATGTCAGACGCCCCACAACCACAATCTTGCAATTTTACTGCAGCAGCTGACGTGAATGAATTTCATAGCATTCAGAAGCACTTTATAATTTCTTTTATTTTGTATCAGTCCATCTCATTCTCAATTAACACAGTTTAAGCAATAGCTATTATATAGTTTCTTACATTATTTCCTCCTTTGAGTTCATTGCGAAACTGATTGAGCTTGCAACAACGATGGTCAGATAAAATTTGTCGCATATATTTTAAACAGCTTTTGCCCAGTTGCCTTCAGCTCTGTTGAGCTTAGCATAACACGTTTCTTAATGACATGAAAACTTTGTACTGTGCTCACTTTTAAATACTTAGGTTTTATTTGTACGTAGCTGATGTTTCCGACGCAATCCAAACATAACCCTTTGAAAGAATAACAACCAGCGTCGTTCCCCACACAAGTTAGTCAATCAAACGAGCTCTTCTCACTCGCCCCGTTTGACGGCCGCTTCCCCAAACTAAGGGGCTGGACTGCGAGGCCTGTAAAAATTCGCCCAATTACAGCCATGCAATCCCAGCGCGGGGAGGCAGCACGGGCTCTGTAGTCTCCCAGTCCGCGAACGAAGCTTACTTTCAAAGCGGCAACTCACTGCTGTATTTTTATGTTAAATGAACGATGCAAACGTTAAAATTCTGGAGGACTTAACGTTGATGTTTCTGTTTTCTTCATTTTCACCACTGACTCACGAGCACTCATTCGTGAATACAGTCTGTATTTACAATGAGATCGAATGTGATTTAGAAACTCGTTCTTCGCCGTACATTGTATCTTCTTCTTGTAGTAATAGTTTTTACTTAATTTTGTTATTCGCTTTAAACCAGCATCATGAATGCTCCTTGACACATGTTTGCATGAGTCAACCGTTGTTTTAGACAGAAGCTGAGATCAGGGCAAGCTAAAAGTCTGTAATTTAATGTCAATAGATCCTGGCATTCTGAACACGCGCTGAGTTTCGGACTTTGTATCAATGAGGAAAGATCTTTTTACTCAGGAAATGCTCACGAGACGCACAGACACCAACAACAATAATTTGCGTCACACGTAAGATCGTCTCTGTGGCTCAGACTTGACCTGCAGTCTGGACGGAAATGGAATGAAAGGAAATGGGATTTCAGTTCATGATATATCACTGCGATTGCCTTTAGACCAACGTTGGGCATCTCGCAGCGAACCTGCGATATACTTTCTCCTCCCGTACAATAACCCTTGGTTAAAATAAAGTTAAGTTTTCGTAATAACTCAGAATTGTCGTTTAATCCTACATAACTTCAAAGAGAATATAGTGACACCTTTGTATACAATGAGTGACATTTCTGAAGCGATCTACAGCGTCGTAAGCAAAGCGGATCATTTTAAATAGATGCCTCAAGTAACACTACAACTTTCTGCGCAAGTATGCAAAATTTTCCTGAAAAATGCAATTCGTCGCCAAAATAATAGTAATTCATCATTTTGCATTTATTCTAAGCTACGTATAATGTCCAGCAAACGTTTTATCCCAGAACATTGTTAATGTTTCACATAATAGCCATTGAAAAATATTATCCAAAAGCCGTTCAATTCATTAGAGAAGTCTTTTTTTAAATGGTCTGAAGAAACCTCTCTAGTAGCAGCTATGGTGAGGTCCAGTAACATCATTAGTGTCATACTTGCATTGATGTCCAGCGATGTTAACTGATTGGGAGGTACTGATCCGGAGAGAATCGGAGCCAATCGAAAATCTATTCATCGTAGGCCGTTAGATGACCAAATAATCGCCGGTAAGCCGTATTGGACTGATGGAGTATTACCATACAAGACAAAAGTGTTTTTTTTCGGATTGCCAAGCGTTTGGGCTTATGTAATGGGAGTAAGTTCTGCTAGGAAACGAAACACAGATATTAGTTCTGCATGGTCGTTTTTCCTAGCGGGCCAACAAACTCGCTGCCAATAATCCCAGCTCAGATAATCACACCACTTCCTCCTGACCCGCCTTTGAACCACCTCCCCAACACCTTTCCTCCCCTTCCTCACCATCTCTCCACCATATCCCACCGTCTCCACACCGCCTTTCCTCCACCTCCCACCATCTCTCCATCATATCCCACCATCTCCACACTACCTTTCCTCCACCTCCCCTACCATCGCTCCACCACCTCTCTGCCACATCCGACCACCTCCCCACCACCTCTCCATCACCTCCCCCGATATCTCCCCACAACCTCTCTACCTTATCCCACTATCTCCCCACCTCCTCTCCCCCACATCCTACCACTCACCTCTCCTCTACCTCTCCACCATCTCCCTACAACCTCTCTACCATATCCCACCACATCCCACAACCTCTCCACCACCTCTCTACCACATCCCACGATCTACCCTCCTTAATTAACACCTAGGGAGACTAGGGTGCCACTGTCATGAGAACTAGCTTCACATCCAGCAATGTGGTACTTCAGGATTCGCTCTACATTCACCCATGCACAAAACTTGTTCTAACGCCATGGAAGTTTTTCTGCTCCATCGTGCTTATAAATTTGTATGAAACTGTTTGTGGTGTTGTTTTCTTCAGTGAATTGTCTTCAGCCATCCTTCTTTTCTGAGCAATTTCCAGGTGGAATATTCTCCATGCATTTCCCAATCTTTTGATATCGTCCGTCTCTTTGAACATAAAAATCATTCGTTCACAATCACAATGTCAATACAACGTCAACTCATGAAAACATTCTACCAAAAAATCATAAAAACCTGGTACATCAGTTATCGAAAAAAGCAGCCCCCGCCTGAGTCTAGCGCGCCGTGCGAGTGTGGGGAGCAGTACGGCCCTCTGAGCGAGCGCTTCAGGACGCAATCTGGAGTGAGCTCAAAAAGGAACTTTTCGTAGCGGGGCCTTGGCGAGGCAAATACCGTCCTCGACTGGTGGACGCATGACTGAACTTCGATGAGGCGCCGAGCAGTTTTGCTGCAAGAAAGTTTGTAATTTCCACCAGCGATTGAGTGACATCAGGGAGTTTATAATGGGACTCTTTCAAGTTTTGAACATGCTGATAAGGGGCAAATTTGGACCCCAAGAACCAGAGTGAGCAAGACGTTGAAAGAAATATTAACTCAGGTTTTACTTGATAATGTGTAATGTTTGATATCTTGAGCTTTACTGCAGCTGGTAATGAAACATGCATGAACATGAAGTCTGTGATCTCTCTACATAATAATAGCCCAGTGTTGCTTGTTACAGACAAAGTGATAAGAGGAGGTTCAACCGAAGCAGTCATGAGCTACGATACTCTCCTCATTGCACTAAAAGTAGCGTTCTGTTCCAAGGAGCGAGTGTCATGGTCTTTGGTACGATTTTTGCTATTGGCACAGGACATCTTGTCCGGTCATGTGAAAAATTAAATGCAGCAGCATATAAGGAATTACTGATGAACCAAATTTTACCGAGCCTGAGAACTAGGATTAATCGGCCAGTCATTGTTATGCAGGGTACTGCACTGTGTCACACAGCAACATCTGTTACGATATTTCTTTCAGAGGAGAATATTTCTGTTATGGAATAGTCCTGCTCAGAGTCCAAACTTGATTTTCATTGAAAATGCATGGAAGATTCTAAAGGGAATACCCAAGGCAAAGAATCCAATAAATATTGATTAGTAGTGGAAGAATTTCAAAAAAGCGACGGAAACAATATCTGTGTATGAGCAAGACTTTAATTCATTCCTGTAACAAAAAATGATAGGCGCGATTGAAAATGAAGGGCTACTCCCCAGGTACTAATAAACATATACGCTATTGTCTATTTCGATAAGATATATCAATGAAATGAATGAGATTTTGCTTATCGTTTCGATCATTTTGATGATATATTTTTCACAAGCAGAATAAAATTTTTTCCTGGCTTTTTCGATGTTGATTAAATGATTCCTATATTTAAACACGTTTAATTTACATTGATGACTTTATTTCCCTATAATAACATACTCCATTATGGTTATGATACGTTTGAAATCATTTCGGATTTCAAATTTTTCTTGTCATTGTTCAAATCTTTTCACTCGGTGCTCTACTCATACTTGGCATTGTCATCCAGTCTGTTTCATAATCAGTCGCAGGGTTGCTGCCCCACACTTTTCAAATAATTTACTCGACTGAGTTCTAACTCGAATTTCTTCCAGGAGGATTTTAGGCATAATTAAGACTATTTTGGGTACGTGTCACTGACTCACACAATTAAATTGTTAAATATAGTAAAAATTTTTGCAGTCATTGGTGCAACAATGATCTCTCATAATGACTACGTTTCTACATATGTGCGTACAGGGTGGCTAGAAAAATTTGCGTTCAAATCTTTGAGCGGGAGAGTAATCTCGAACCAGCATCTCAGTTGCTGGTCTGTTACCAGCAGCTGAATAGGATTTATTGCTCAGAATTGAGTAGAAAATTCTCAATCATACATATTAAGATGAATTTTCACAAAACTTGTGCATTTACGTTCTTATATTTTTCTACGCATGGGCTGATATTTTACTGGCGATTTATGTACACTGAAAATTGAAATGTGGCAAATGTCAT